>JAODXP020001972.1:0-26155 GCA_027497455.2 Sardinella longiceps | reverse complement strand
ACGGAAGGAGCAGACCGGACGCAAATGCAGGACTTGACTTTTAATTCAGAAACAAAACTTGCACGAGGGCAATAACAAACACACAGAAGATAAGCCAAAGTTTGAAAAACGTAATCAGTTCAAAAGCAAGCAGCAGACAGAGCAGTCACAAACAGTCCTTCGGCGTCTGAACTAAGGCAACACAAAGAGAGGCAAAACAGGAGGGTTTAAATAGGGGTGTGCTCAGGTGCAGGGGGTTAACTGAAACGAGACACTGAATCAGTAGACAGGGGATAATGATCTGGTGGGTGGAGTCAGGGAATTGCTGGTGGAACGAGGCAGGGCTGTTACAGTACCCCCTCTGACGAGCGGCTCCAGCCGTGAAAGGGCGCCGACCAGCGGGACGTCCCCGTGGGCGAGGAGCCGGGCGGTTTGGATGAGTCCGGTGAAATTCAGTGATCAGATTCGGATCCAGGATGTCATCCCGGCCGACCCAACATCGCTCTTTGGGACCATACCCCTCCCAGTCAACCAGGTATTGCATGCGGCCTTGACGGCGTCTGGAGTCGAGGAGAGTACGCACAGAATAGGCAGGTGTCCCATCGATCTCCAGACAGGGAGGTGGAGTGTCCCGAGGAACGGCATCAGACAGGGGACCTGGTGTTACTGGCCTAAGGAGAGACACATGGAAGGTAGGTGAGATTTTATAATTCATGGGCAACTGCAAGGTGTATGACACCGGGTTAACTTTGCGTAGAACCTTAAAGGGTCCTACAAATCGTGGACTGAGTTTCTTGCAAGGGAGACGAAGCCTTAAGTCTCGAGTTGACAGCCAGACTCTGTCTCCGGGTTGGTATTCAGGAGCCTCCTGCGGTGGCGATCAGCTTGGACCTTTTGTCGGCGAACCGCTCTCTGCAATTGGACATTGGCCATCTCCCAGACCCGTTCGGCACGTCTAAACCAATCATCCACTGCTGGGGCTTCAGTCTGGCTTGGGTTCCATGGACAGAGAGGAGGCTGATATCCTAAAACACACTGAAAAGGGGTTAAACCAGTTGATGAGTGACGTAAAGAATTACGGGCATACTCAGCCCAGGGCAGGAACTGGGACCAATCATGTTGTCTGTGGTGGCAGTACGTTCTTAGGAATCGTCCTAGCTCCTGGACGGTTCGCTCTGCTTGGCCGTTGGACTCGGGATGGTAACCAGAAGTGAGACTCACCGTGACTCCCAATCTCTCCATAAAAGCCCGCCAAACACGGGAGGTGAACTGGGGGCCACGGTCAGAGAGGATGTCCTCCGGCAGTCCATAACAGCGGAAGACATGTTGAAAAAGCACATCAGCAACCTGAAAAGCAGATGGAAGGGAGGCAAAGGGGATTAACCGGCAAGCTTTGGAAAATCTGTCTACGACCACTAACACCGTGGTGTTACCATCCGACACTGGAAGATCTGTGACGAAATCCACAGCTATGTGGGACCATGGTCTCTGTGGAATTGGCAAGGGCATCAACTTCCCAGCAGGGAGCTCCCGTGGGGATTTCGTTGTGGCACAGAGAGAGCATGACAGGACATAGCGCTTCACGTCAGCCGACAGGGTAGGCCACCAGTATTTAGAGGAAAGAAGATCAATAGTACCTGTGATTCCAGGATGTCCTGAGGATAGTGAAGTGTGGGCCCAGAAGATCAGTCTGTCCCGGAAAGCAAGTGGAACAAAGGTTCTGTTATCTGGCTGGTTTGGCTGTGCAGGCGTGGTGGCAAGGGCCTGCTGGATCTCCTCTTTCAATGTCCCATAGGACAGGGGCCACAATCAGCGATGGTTCAATGATCGTCTTGTCGCTGGCAGAGGACTCAGTTGTTCCATGAATCCTGGACAGGGCGTCAGCTTTGCCGTTTTTTGATCCTGGACGGAAAGTAATGGAGAAGTCAAAGCGAGAAAAGAAAAGAGCCCACCTGGCTTGGGTTCAAGCGCCTTGCTGTCTTGATGTATTCAAGATTTCGGTGATCGGTTAGGACAAGGAATGGCTCCCGGGACCCCTCCAGCCAATGACGCCACTCCTCGAGCGCCAGCTTCACCGCCAACAACTCCCGGTTTCCTACATCATAATTCTTCTCAGCAGGGGAAAGGACTCTGGAAAAGAAGGCACATGGGTACAATTTGGGTGGTGAACCATGTCTCTGGGACAACACTGCCCCCACACCCACCTCCGAGGCATCCACCTCTACCACAAACTGCTTCTGTGGGTCAGGCATCTTCAGCACCGGCGCCGTGGTGAAACGCTCCTTAAGATGATCAAAGGCAGTCCTGGCCTGTGCGTTCCAGCTGAGGCGACAGGGCTGGCCCCTGAGGAGAGCTGTGAGGGGGGCAGCAACAGAACTAAAACTCCTGATGAAACGCCGGTAGAAATTCGAGAACCCAAGAAAGCGTTGTAACTCCTTCACAGTCTTGGGTTCCGGCCAATCTCTCACCGCGCTGACCTTATTCCCCTCCATCTTGACACCCTCGGGGCCAATGACATAGCCAAGGAATGGGATGGTGGTTTGGTGGAAAACACACTTCTCCAGTTTCACATAGAGGTGGTGGTGCAGGAGACGAGACAGGACAAGACGCACATGTTCAATATGCGTCGCTAGAGAGGGAGAATGGATCAGAATATCATCAATGTAAGTAATGACAAATCGCCCTAGCATGTCACGAAGTACGTCATTGACCATTGCCTGAAAAACAGAAGGAGCGTTAGCAAGACCGTATGGCATGACAAGATATTCATAGTGGCCTGATGTGGTGCTAAAGGCGGTCTTCCATTCATCACCTTCTCGAATGCGTATAAGATTGTACGCACTTCTAAGGTCTAATTTGGTGAAGAATCGAGAACCCCTCACTTGCTCGACTGCTGATGGAACTAATGGGAGTGGATAACGATATTTTACCGTTACTGAGTTGAGCCCCCGATAGTCGATACACGGACGTAGGCCCCCGTCCTTCTTCTCCACAAAGAAGAACCCAGCCGAAGCTGGAGAGGTGGAAGGACGGATAAAACCTTGTCTCAGGGCCTCTGCAATGTAGTCATCCATGGCACAAGTCTCCTTGGGAGAGAGAGGATACACCCGACCACGTGGTGGCGACATACCAGGGAGGAGGTCAATGCTGCAATCCCATCGTCTGTGGGGTGGAAGAAGGGTGGCGTGTTCTTTACTGAATACCTCAGCCAGATCCACATACTGTCTGGGAATCTCCTGAGTGGACGACATGAGTGGGCTTTCCACTGTGGTGGCAGCACAGTGCAAAGACAGACATCTGGATTGACAGGATGATGACCAGGCGACGATCTCCCTCTCGGGCCAAGAGATGCTGGGATTATGTTCCTGGAGCCATGGGAGTCCCAGGATCAGGGGATGGATGGCTGATGGCAATACCAGAAAGGCTAGGTGCGCGTGATGAAAAACCCCCACAGTGAGGCTGACCGGTCTGGTGGTGTGAGTGATCATTCCCTCTCCCACAGGACGGCCATCCAGGGCATGGACTGACATAGGGGTTGGCAGTTGAGAGAGAGGTGAATGAAGAGCGCCAGCCAGTGATGCACTCATGAAATTTCCTGCGGCTCCTGAATCTAGGAGTGCTGAAACAACAACAGACACTTCACCCAGGCTGACTGTCACAGGTACAAGGAATGGTTTGGCAGACAAAAGACAAGAGGCTGTGCCTACCTTATCCAAGGAAGCAGTAGCAGTAGTCGATGCTCCACTGCCACGGGGGCGGACTGGTCTCACAGGACAGCTTGACAATACATGGCCCTCCTCACCACAATAAAGGCACAGACCCAGCTCAATCCTGCGCCGGCGTTCGGAAGTGGAGAGGTGTGTGTTGCCAATTTGCATGGGCTCAGGTGATGATTCCAGGGGAGGATTGAGAAATACTTTGGACTGCTTGGGAAGTCGACGGCGTTCTCGCAGTAGGCGATCCAGGCGAATTGACAAACCAATCAGTGCATCCAGATTGAGGTCTTCGTCGCGGCAGGCTAATTCCATCTGGATATCCTCCCGCAGCCCTCTTCGGTAGAGGGAGCAGAGTGCTGGCTCATTCCACTCTGTGGGCAGCTGCTGTTGTACGGAAGGTCAGAGAGTACTCTGCCGCCGACTGTGAGCCTTGTCTGAGTTGCAACAGTTTGTCACCAGCTTCTCTTCCCTCGTCCGGATGGTCAAAGACAGCACGGAAGAGGGCTTCAAAGCGGGCATGTGAGGTAACATCACGACCCCCTCTCTCCCAAACTGCGGTAGCCCACTGCAAGGCCTTTCTGGTTAAATGAGAAATCATAGTAGCAATCTTCACAGAGTCTGGAAGTTCGGGTTGGTGGGCGAAATATAGCTGACACTGGATAACAAAACCACGGCAATCTGCCGGTTTACCGTCATAGCGATCCGGAAGTTTCACTGGGGAGTCAGAGGGACGGACGGTTTCAATAATCGGGCCCCGTGCTGGAGATGACATGACTGGAAGAGACTGGGTTGCGCTGATCCGTCGTACTTCACGGATGACCTCATCAAGGTTAGAACGAATCTCCATCAGATTTTGTTGTTGAGTAGCCACTACCTGGCCTAGGTCTGGACGTGGTGATGGTGGTGGTCCAAAAGGGTCTAACTCTTCCATCGGCAACGGGATGTCCGCTGTGTCCATGAGACGGTGTTGCCTTCTGTCACGGAATGAGCAGACCAGACGCAAATGCAGGACTTGACTTTTAATTCAAATACAAAACTTGCACAAGGGCAATAACAAACACACAGAAGATAAGCCAAAGTTTGAAAAACGTAACCAGTTCAAAAGCAAGCAGCAGACAGAGCAGTCACAAACAGTCCTTCGGCGTCTGAACTAAGGCAACACAAAGAGAGGCAAAACAGGAGTGTTTAAATAGGGGTGTGCTCAGGTGCAGGGGGTTAACTGAAACGAGACACTGAATTAGTAGACAGGGGATAATGATCTGGTGGGTGGAGTCAGGGAATTGCTGATGGAACGAGGCAGGGCTGTTACAATAGCCCTAAAATTAATCACACTGTGGGTATTTACAAGACAATAATTGAATACAATTAAAGGAAAAATCCAGTGATAAATTGGAAAATATGCACCAAACAAGCCAGATTTGTCTGTTTTCATGAATACAAAAGGTGGGTGATCCTCCCCTCATCAAAGATTAAAAATACTTGACCCTCCCCTTTTTTCTTCCGGTGGTCCCTTCCATAAATGAAGAACAGTTCCTAAATAGCTAAAGTGATGGATGAAGAATAGCCTTTTGTGACCATTCTTTTTTCAACACTGAGAGACCTTTATTCAACCTGAATAAAGACGTGATACTTCCCTCCTATGCTATGCCTGTGTGTTTATGGAGGAAATATTTCCCATTCAAATTTGATGCATACTACTTCATAGCTAACTAACCCTTCTTGGTAGAATAGCTTTATTCCGCTTGACAATAGAGTAGGCAGGCACAAGTGACACTCAGGAGGCCACCAAAAATACTGTATGAGGGTCTAACCAGCCATAATTGCCTTTTTCACTCTATCATAGATAGAGTTGGTTTTATTAAAGATAAAAATTTAAAAAATACAAAAAGGATTACACACGTATCACGTTGTTTACAGAAACCCACAAGAGCACAAACATGCATTCAGGCATGAGTTTTCCATCTTCCACTTTGTTTTAAGTCTGCATCGATCCTCACTTTTGAGGGCTGATTTTAAGGGCAAAATCTCACTTAACCTTGCTCCCTACAGTGATGAGACCCCCTACCCCACAGGAACGCACAAAATAGGGTTAGGGCAAAAAATATAGGGTTAGGTCAGGTATTGGGACAGGACCTTTGGAAAATACTATGCATGCTGCTTCTTGATTGGTGGGCTATAAACCAATGTTAAACAAGAATTGGTTGATCAAGACTAATCTAAGAATAAAAGTTCTCAACAGTGCACACCAAGGTATTTAAAACTTGTCACTCTCTAATAGTGTTCATTACTGTTTATACCTACTCAAGACTGCAGATTTAGGAGATTATGGCTTTACAAATCTTAACATATACAAGTCGCATTTATACATCATTGAGCAGCTTTTCAAGTGAACAAAGTAGGTTATCAAGCTAAGGGAAGACAGTCTGACTACGCAAACATTGCTTGAATGCCTTTGGTATGTACAATTTTCCTGCTGACATGTGTACTTTAGTAATACATTAGTCATAAAACTGGCAAAGGAGTATTTCCTAGATGTATGTATGTGAAGTATGCAGTATGTGTAGAACAGAGTCGGAATTGAGAGGCTAGGACTCTAATCATTCATGCCATTGTCAAATGTTTTTTGTATAATTGTTTATGAACTCCTTACGGCACTGAAAGTTTTTTCAGCGTAAGCACATCTACCTGTCTATCACTGCGTCTTTATTGCTTATTAAAATAATATTGTTATGTAATGCTGCACTCATAGGATTAACAAAAAAAGAACAAAAACTAAGAGATAGGAGACAGTATCCCATCAATACACAGAAATATCAAGCCATTTAATTACGTCACGGTAGTGTACTGTGTATACTGTAATTATTTCTTCACTAAAATGGATTTTTATGGCTTTAGAATAAATGGTAGGCTATGTGTTACATATCAGATCATTATGACGGCATAATTTGTGTATTTTTGCTCCTCAAAAGTTATGTAAAACATAAATTAACTGTGTCCTGTGTGAGTTTTTAGTGTGTGTGTATGCGTGTGTGTGTGTGTGTGTGTGTGTGTGTGTGTGTGTGTGTGTGTGTGTGTGTGCCTGCCTGTAAATTTTAACCTTGTGTTGGATTCCTTGGATCATTTTCACACAACCTGTTATTTGTGTTTTTGTGTGCATTCACATCTCATGACTAATTGTGATTGAAGACCTGATGACAGCTCCTGTCAGCTGTAAATTCAGGGTAATCAGTGACAGTTTTGAGTTGTCATGCGGCTGCCATAGTCTAGTAAAAATGAAAAAAAAAAAAAAAAAAAAAGCCATGTCAGGACCGTGTTACGGTAAAATGTGCACAATGTGGTGTATACAGAATGGGAAGCCATAGACTGCACAGTGATTTGCCTGTTGACATATTGAAGTAAATTCTATAAACACGGAGCTCCATTTTCTAAAATATTCTTGACGATTTAATTATAATTTGGTAAATCTAGGACAGTGTTTCTCAAACATTTTCAGACCAAGGACCACTTTGCACAAAAAAAAACATTTTTCAGGGACCACCCACCTCTGTGCCCCCTCACCAAGTCGCATGCTGCTACCCCTTAACCTTAAATTGGCATTTATGGGCACTTCAAATTAAGATAGCTTGAAGTTTTTTATATAAATTATAGGCCTGCTTCATAGTACTCATTGAATCACTCCTTCAAATAATTTTTGTGAGAAGCAGTGTAAATTCACATATTTTTTGGAAATCCCCTCGCGGACCACCAGTGGTCCCCGGACCACACTTTGAGAACCACTGATTTAGGGCTAGCGGTTAATGTACTAAAATCAAAACTTACACCTGCAGTATATGGTCCAATAGACTTGGCTTCCATCATATGTTTCAAAGTACACAGTAAAACCCAACTGCTCAATACTCAAAATATTAATAAACTCTTTAGACATTTTAGGATTTTGTATTGCAAAAGTGAGTGAAAGTTTTGTGGTACTTTTTTTTTATTACCTCCGCCAAGGAGGTTATCTTTTCGCCGGCGTGTGTGTGTCTGTGTGTCTGTCTGTCTGTGGAAAGTCGAAAGTCGAAAGTTTTGAGAAATAAAGTCGAAAATTTAAAAGTCGAAACTTTCGAGAAATAAAGTCGAAAGTTTTGAGAAATAAAGTCGAAATATTCGAGAAAAAACTCAAAAGTTTTGAGAAAAAAGTCACAAATTTAGTCTACCCGGAAGTAGGTCATTCAGAGCTGTTAGACTTCGTCTGCAAGGCCTGGTGCTACTGAAATGGAGGAGTTAATCAAATGTTATTTTGAGGTTGGATTTAATAACAGAGAGATCCTTGACGTCTTAGCACAGAATCACAGTATTGTGATTTCTATCCGGACACTGTAGAGGCGGTGTCGTGAACTTGGACTGTGCAGGAGGCGAAATCAGTCGGACATCGACAATGTGATAGCCTTCGTGCAGGAGGAACTGAGTGGGAACGGACAGATGCAGGGCATGTGTTGTGGGTGGAGGTGTATACCACCAGCAATGACCCTAAAGTCATTGCCTCGTATTATATCAAGTGCATCGAGTTGTCTTTCCCCCAGATAACCAATTGGCTGATCAAACGGAAGGCTACTGACCCTCATTTGCCAAGTACTCAAAGCCGGCATTTCCATTATCTTGAACTAAACATGCCGTGGCACAGCGCCTTTGACCCTGCTGCGCGCTGCATGGCGAGGTCCGCCTTGCGCGCACGCAAAGTGGAGAGAATTCGCACACTGTCATTATCATTGCGACTCCCCACCCTGCCTATGTTGTACCCTAACTCTCCTATGAACACTATGACCTCGTAACATCCCCAGTGGCATTAGTCAAAACCTCCAGCCTCCACGTTACTGTCGGATTGTGGAGAGGCACGGTCAGAAGGCATAGAAGCTAGCTGGCTAGCGCGATAAAAACACTGTGCTCCCATATAAACTCCGGCATTCCCCACACTACTAACTTGCCTCCTAACTTCACGATGAACAATCCGACCCCCTGAAATATTGTTACCACAACTAACATTGGCCAAAGGATTCAATGTTTGTGCTTGGTGTGGGGCTAATCTCTGGCCTCGTTCAGATTGGCATCCCAAATCCGATTTTTTCATATCCAGATTGTATCTAGAATTGATTTCGGGTGGTCTGAACAGCAGAAAACCACATGAATTCCGATTTTTCCGAATCTGTTATGCCCTACATACCCATGTGGTGTCAATTGCGATTCATATCGGATATGCTGCGATCTGAACAGCTTTTCCACATGGGATAAGATTTCACCGTGTCACTTGCGTCATTTGTCACGTGACACAAACATCAACACGTGGAATGCAGATGGACGGAAGTTGAGAGATCAATGTTAATTCTCCTTTTAAAAAACAGTGTCGTTTGCTATGACAACGTGTCAGTGCGCGTTATGGATTTGCCGCAAGTTGGAGTTTACCTCGCGTGTGGAAAGCAACGTCAGTTGCTTTCAACCACGCATCAGAAAGGCAACTAACAGCTGTGCTGGACTGCATTGATGCACTGAAATAATGATGAGTAACTTTATTCTTCCATCTCTGATACTTCCTTGTTACTTGTAGCTGTGTGCTACGGCCCCACTTAACCATCTGAGAGAGAAACAACCAACATTCTACCCTCCGCGGTTTTGTTTATTATTTGTGGGCATGATGCGTTAGGGTACCATAGTAACCCACCTGGATATGGCAGGTGATTAGCGGACATGGAGATCCGATATGACAAGCAATGTGAACGCGGTCGATAGAGAGATCTGATGTTGATCAGATATGCTAAAAATCAGATTTGGAGTGCAGAACATAGCCTCTCACTTTGTCCAGCTGCATCATAACAAGGCAGGGACGCATCTGAAGCGGGTGTCACCCTCTCCCAGCCTCTCACTGATCTCATTCATGTCCACTGACCACCGGCAAATATCACTTCCGCCCGCCTTCTACATATTTCTGACTTTTTTTCTCGAAAATTTTGACTTTGAATCTCAAAACTTTCGACTTTGTATCTCAAAACTTTCGACTTTATTTCTCGAAAGTTTCGACTTTTAAATTTTCGACTTTTTTCTCAGAACTTTTGACTTTATTTCTCGAAAATTCCGACTTTTTACTCGAAAATTCTGAGTTTATTTCTCAGAGATTAGCAAAATATATATCTCCTACTGACCCTAATGCTCTTCCGTAGTATTGTGACAAGGAAGAACTGATTTAATTTTGGTGGCGATCGGTAACCCAGAACACCATCTCTGACCACATTTGGCGGAGGTCTGCGCTCTCTGAGTGCTTTTTTAGTTAAAATTTGTGATCATGAGTTTCCCCACAAAGACATTACAGTATGTCCATCAAACTTGAGCAATAATGTCCAGGAGATGCCAAAGAGTCCCAAGAAACAACACTTTACACAGCAACAAAAGCGGCAAAGTGGGCCACTACTTTATGGTATTCGACCATTCCTTTGCCGAACCGTGTCATTATATAAAGTTAACTGAAGTTTAACTTTCTTCCATCGCTCAAGACCAAAGATTCGTCGCTTGCCACAATTTTTTCTTTTGTTGCCCATCAAAGTCAGTTACTTCCGACGCCGTTGTCACCTGCATCGCGCTTGTGGTCTTAATGTGCAGTTTATTCAATAGCTTAACATTCTTTGTGGTTGTGAACCTCACTGTTGTACTGCAGTCTCAAAAGCAATTACAATTTGTTTCTGTTGGTAGGGGTTTTTTTTTTTTTTTTTTTTTTTGATGAATAGCCATTGCGTAAGACTGCAAGAAAAAATGATCTATAGCCTATCCAATCCAAACTTATTTTCCATTACCTACACCTGAATCTGACATGGAACTGGGTGTCTCAAAATCAAATTTTCAGACACAGTGTATTGTGAACTGCTTTGAATCATTCAGAATTTAAACAAGTTTTTTTCCCCACACTTCATATCAAGTTTCCTTCTCTTCACTGCTCTCTGATATCTACAATACATCAGGACTATCTGTTGCTATGAGAACTGTTCAGATTTGAACAAAGCATCTGGAGTCTATGGTGTGGAGGAAGACAAATGATTGATTCTAATACAACATCTTTCAAATTCAAATTCTTTTTTTTTTTTACAGTATATATATATCATATTGAGCATGCAACAATGTTTAGAGAGAAGTGACCCCACCCAGCCTCAAACCCAGCCCGGATCTCTGAAGTACTAAACATGTTACTTGACACGCAACATGCAACACCAAGGAGCCAAGCTTGTTGACAGATTGGGCAGAAGCAGGCTGTATATTCCATTGACTCTTCTGCACTCTCATATTTTGCCAAATGCAATTACATGCCTCTTTAAAACTGTTGCATCTGAAAGAACAATAGCTATAATTAAGCTAAACATTTCGGCTCCATGAGGGGTCCCCGGCCCGAGAAGGTTTGAGAACCCCTGGCATATTCAACCGTTGTGACCTGTCATGGGGCTCCATGTTGCCAAAGTCCTTGGTCCGACATCTCTTAAGGTTAGGATCAGGGTTATGGTTAGGGACTACAGGGCTTTGGAAACATACACGCCAACCTGTCACAAATATATGTACTGGGTCTACATTGAGCCATGAGCCATGGCATTTAAGACCAATCTATGTACTGGTGCAAAGTGAAAGTCAGGGACAGTTATTGTTCCACATTGTTGGTTAAACACCTTTTCTTGTGATTAATTATTAAGAGCAAAATCTTCATTATTTGTTTAGACTGTAACTAAAAGAAAAAAAAGACAGATATGCAAGTTCTGAAGTTCACAGGAGACGGCATACCTGTTTTTTTCTCTCTTTCTTAACAGGTGAAATTACTTGTCATTCTCATGTCAGATAGCATTCTGGATGTATGTGAAGGCACAGGACACGTTGGATAAATAGCTAACATATTCTGCTGAAACACTCGAGGCAACCAGAATACAAAGCAAATGTCACATTAAGCTGGCAGACATTTATTAAAATTGTCAAGGAAGCTACTGGCTGCCAGTCCTCCAACAGCTCCCTCGGGGCAGCTGCAGGGTAATAAACTTCGGAACTTTGGAATGTTTCTATGGTTTTGACCCAAACATGCCTCCTGGTGGCAAAGTAGTGATAAGGACAACTATCTTCCACCAACCCCCACAGCTGCCCCTTCTCACTGCTTGACACCCCCCCCCCCTTACAGTACTCTGCTTCCTCAGCAAAAGTTTGGCCTGTCCTGTGGAGCTTCACCCCAGACCGACCCAATCCCGGAGCAGTCTGGTGAAAAAAGTGCTGATGAAGACAAAGTCAGCCTTCTTCAACAGAAACAGGTGTGAGTTGCCCATCCTGATTCTCTGCATTCCATCTCCAGATCTGTCTACTTTTTACCTCTTGCACTCCTAGTCCATAGCAGCAGATGTTCCTGACTCTCAGGGGACATTCAGTTCTATATGAGCTGCCAGCCATTGACCAAACAATATCCAGTCATTAGGAGCGTAGCACCAAATTCTGGGCCCTGTGCACAAGCAGTGGTCCTGGGCCCCCCTTGGCATCTGGACTCCTCAAGGACCCTCCCCCCTCTTGGGGCCCTGGTAACTCTGTCTCCCGTTTCCCGCCACAGTAATTTCAGGGGCGCTGGAGTGTCACAGTAGCCTGACAAGCCACACTATAACGTAAAATCTATAGTCTGGCCACAATGGATAGATCCGTCTGTCGGATGAGACGTTGAACCAAGTTCCAGTGGCCATAAAAGATCCAATTTGTTGCAAAGAGAGGGGGATTCCGTAGTGCCCTGCCTAAAATCCCAACTTGGTTCATTCAACGCAGAATTGTGCAAATTTAGCAGGCGTATTGCAATGAAAGAGAATGAAAGAGTGTTTTGTCTTATTGGAATTAAAAACATGGGACTCTTGGTTTCTGGCCTGAGGGGAAAACTTCAAATGAACAATAGAGAGGGTGATGTTTACATTCCAACACTGATCCTACCTTCTGATACAGTAGCTACTTACCACCTAGTGATAAGTATCCAGAAGTTTAGGAGGATGGGTATGGAGCATAAAGTTTCTCTGTACGCAGACGATCTTTTGATTTATGTAACAGACCCTTTAGCTTGTACACCAGTGATTTTGAACATTTTGGGGCACTTTAGTGGATTCTCAGGGTATAAAGTTAATTACTCTAAAAGTGTGTGCTTCCCTATTAGTGATGAGGCTCATCAAGTGGAGGAGGCGGACTTGCCCTTTGTATTTCCAAATCTGGGTTTAAATATTTGGGAATTAATGTCACACCCACATTTTCTGGTCTATATGGTAGCAACTTCACCCCATTGCTTGAGAGATTAAAATCTGATCTCCAATGATAGAGTACAATTCATCTGTCTTTAGCCATGAAAATCAGCTGTATTAAGATGAATATATTACCTAGATTTTTATATTTATTTCAAAGTCTTCCATTTTTTCTCCCCAAGTCCTTTTTCCACACAATTGATAAGTTACTGCTAGGTTTTATATGGGGTGGTAAGGCCTCAAGACTTCGTAAACCATTTCTTGAAAGGCCTAGGCAGAGTGGTGGACTTGCTCTTCCAAATTTTATGTTTTATTATTGGGCAGCAAACTTGCAGAAGGTTGTATTTTGGTTTCAATCCCCAAATACAGAGTGGTGCAGGGCAGAGGCACAATTTTGTAAACTCACATCCCTCCCTGCAATACTAACATCAAAACTCCCTTTCTCCCCTTCACAATTTACTTCTAGTCCTGTAGTGAGTTCAACACTACGGATTTGGACGCAATTTAGACAGACTTTTCATTTGACTGATCTCTCCATGCTTAGCCCAGTCTGTAATAACCATCTTTTCCCAGCCTCCAGACTGGATGACACTTTTAAACAGTGGGAAAACATGGGTCTTTCTACATGTAAAAACTTTTTCATAGATGATGTTTTCCCCAGCTTTTCTGAACTGGCAAACAAATTCCACATTTCAAGATCTAGCTTTTTTAGGTATCTTCAAATTCGTCATTTTATTCTAACACATGCCCCTTCATTTCCTCAACTGCCCAGGCCTTCACACTTAGAGGACATACTGCTGACTCCTTTGGCTTTGAAAGGTCAAATTTCTATCATCTACAATTTGATTATGTCATTCAATAATGTATCTCTGAATGGCATCAAATTAAGTATCCAGAAGTTACAACTAGCAAGCAGGCTTCTCTGGCCTCCCTAAACGTTTCGACATTCAGCTTCAGGGCAAACATTCAAACTTTTCATGATGTTGTTGCAATACACGAGCCGTCCTAATCACACCAGATTTCTCCTTTAAGCATGGTGACATTATGGTCCTTCCCGGCTTTATGATCTCTAGTTGTCTATTCTCTATCATTGTGGAAATATTTTCCAATGCAGGGAAGGATAATTAAATGTATCCATTATAATGTTAACAAAGCATGACTGACAAAGCATAACAAAGGTAATTTTCTCTTTGATTGGCAACTTGTCAAATCTCATTTGTTGCTATGCATGGCTTCATTGTGTTTTGTTGTCTTTGTACTGCATTCATGTTTCATTGCATGGCTTCTAGGACCATTTGACACAAGGACTCTTATCAAAACATCTGCTAATACATTCTTTGTCAATATCTGGTGACAGGTATTTGTCAGCTTAGAATGGCAGTGTTGTCACTTGTCCATGACAAAATATTTTCTGAGTCATATGATATCTTGTTGAAATTTCAGTAGCATTTTTTGTCTTAAATTTTGTCTTTACATTACTGTAATACACACAAAAAAGTGAGTGTGCTGGACAACAATAACTAATGCCAAAATAACTTTTATTCACATCCAGATAATTCACACAAACCCATCAGAATAAAATTAAAAGTATAATGAATACAATTTCAAAGACACCATCCAAAAAAGGAAGAGAAACAAAAAAGTGCCATCTTTAGTCCCTGATTACACATAGACAACTAGATATTTTTTGAAGCAGATATTTTTGTACCCTTTTGTGTTTTTCATTCACACGTAAAGTTTTAGCCACCTCCAACAGATATTCTTCAACATGCCTTCCAAAGTGGAGGTTTTTTTTTTCAAACTCTGGGATTCTGTAAATTCTGCTGTGTGTAGTAGTAGCCTGGTTTGCCCAACCACATTCAGAAATGAACTGTGGTCTGGCAAAGCTAGCATTCAAGTTCAATTCCGGGCAGGCAGGATTAATTTCAACGCCTATTACATGCTATCAAACTTCTATCAACGTTATGGGACAGAGCTGGCCTGAGTCATTGTAAGTTCGCCTCCTTCAGCCTTCTCATTTCTCATTGTCCTGATTTTTCTCGGCTCGAGAGTTGAAGAAATTGCCTCCTTGGCCATACTGACTTGATCACGAAATTCCATACAGTAACAGGAAGAAAGTCCCAGTAAAAGTGTAAAAGCAATAAAAAAAATAGAATAAAAAAGATTATTATTATTATTATTATTATTATTATTATTATTTATTTATTTATTTATTTTAATATCTGTGCATCTGTGTGTGATACATGTAAACAAGTCCTCAGGGGGAAAGATAATGTGGCACTGATGTTAAGAAATATGTTTATGTCTTTTTTTTGCAATGTTGAGTTGGGTTAGAAGCCCTTTTCAATGATCATCCTGTATATTTTTCCTTCCTATCACATTTAGATATTTCTGTGAAAATCTTGCTTACTGTAAAAAGACAACACTAATAACACAAATGCAAACTAATCTGTATGCATGAGAACTAAGTTAACCTAAATATGACAGAGTTAACTGTTTAAGCCATACTACCATATTATAATATAACCTGAGTACTGTATGTGGCAAAGTGCCGACTTCTAAACAAAGACATTCATATAATCAGCAGAGAGTATTTTAATAACTCTCTATTCATAAAGCATTATAACACATTCATTACCAAACTATTGACTGCAGTTATAACTACTCATGAATGGTCATAGCAACTTTTATCTTTACCTATCATTATGTGTAGTTCATAGTCCGTTACGAACTAGGTAAAGATAAAAGTTGCTATTACCATTCATGAATAGTTATAACTGCAGTCAATAGTTTGGTCCAGAGGTAATTATGGGTCCTTACTGTGTGGTCATAATGTAGTCATAATGCTTTAGATGCAGAGTTGCAGTAGTGTTACTGCAATAGTATTTCTTTGCCTCGTGAGTCTACTGAAATGCAGGAGCATGTCTTGGGAATTTATTGAGTCAAAAACAAGAGCAAAGCGATGAATAAGATCAGTGGAGAGCATGCCAGCTTGGGGGAAAAGCTGCACAAAATGCTGTCACATGAGCTAGAAAAACAGAACAGAAAGCAGAGGTAATTCATTAAATATCAATCATTTTCTACCACGACCATACTGTTGTAGAACATGAAGTGACAGATAAGTGAATTGTGTGTTATGCTATGTGCACAAGTAAAGATGACCTGTACAAGGTTTTTACCTGCCATCCACGTCAGGCTCCTCTGTGTCTGTAGGGGTGGTGGTAGTGGTAGTTGTGGTCGTAGTTGGAGTGGTTGTAGTCGTAGTTGGAACAGTTGTAGTTGTAGTCGGAGTGGTAGTTGTAGTGGTCGGAGTGGTTGTAGTCGTGGTTGTGGTTGGAGTGGTAGTTGTAGTAGTTGTGGTTGGAGTGGTAGTTGTAGTAGTTGTAGTTGTGGTCGGTGTGGTTGTAGTCGTGGTTGTAGTTGGAGTGGTAGTTGTAGTAGTTGTAGTTGTGGTTGGAGTGGTAGTTGTTGTAGTAGTTGTAGTTGTGGTCGGTGTGGTTGTAGTCGTGGTTGTAGTTGTAGTCTGTGTGGTTGTAGTAGCAGGCGTGGTTGTTGCACTGGTGAAAGTGGGGATTATAGTTGTAATGGCAGTGCTGGTAGTGGCCACAGCGGTGATGTATGATATACATAATTATTATAACCAGTGAATGCATTCATGTGACAATCTTAAACACACTGGTCTTTGGCCCCATCAGTCCTCCGATTGGACCCACACCCTGACTTCCTTTTGGCCTTCATCTGGGGTGATCATACTGCCACTCACAGATAGCAGAAAACTTCTAAGGGCCCAACTATTGATATTTACTTTCACAATACACATCACCAAGTGTATCGACAGGAATCTCTCTCTCTATCATCATGCTTACTGCAAATATACCAGGTTTCACTATTCAATCTAGTTTTCAACTTCTAGTAGTTTGGTATTAAAAGGAGGGAGAACTGACACATTTAAGTCTAAAAAAAACAAAACGCTGTTTATATTCAGAGATTTGTATAAAATACCAAATTAGAAAAAAATGATGATTACAGTTATGTTTGCTTTGATTGATTGGTTGATTGTTTTTGTTTGTTTTGTTTGTTTATTTAAAGAGCATACCGTGAACATGAGTCATCATCTGGTTTCTGTTCTGGAACGTCTGTGAAGTTTTGTTGAGGGATTGTGGCACAGGGTAGAGAGTTGTTTGTAAGCAAGGGTCTTAGATCTGAAATAAATTAACCAAAAAAAGATAGGTAAGAATATTATCAATAGAGCACAGATCAGCTATTGCTGGTAAAAATGACAGTTGGTCTATCCAGTCCAAAAGCCGGGGGTCACATAAAGTGGTATTCTCCCAGGTGCTAGTCCAAAAAAAAATGAAATGCATGGAGCTAAGTGTTTTTTTTGGACTTGGGACCTAGGAGAATAACTGCCTTAGTGAATACAAAATAAGTTAAACAGTGAAGTATTTGAATAGATATTGCACAAAATATGACAAGCCTAGATCAATACAAAAATAAGTTAAGTTTGCCCACACTGCCAGCACCAAAGGAATAATAAAAAACAGCTTTCATCTACTCAATTGAGCAGTATTGTGGGCCATACTATCTATGTACTGACAGAATAAACATTACATGTTGCCTAATCATTTACACCAGGAGTAGGTAACCTATGGCTCTTTTGATGGTTGCACCTAGTCTGACAAGGCCCGCCCATAATACTTCTGTTCATCCGTATTCATGGTCTGGAGGTTCTTTAACCTGAAGCGATTATGGGGCGAGGGGAGTGCAATCGGTTCTGGTTTGAAATGATTGGACAGCTCGTCCAATCAGCCTCGCTTATTGGCCGGTTGTCTGTTAACAGACTAACCCTCACCAGAAGACCATCTCCAGACCATGAATACGCATGAACAGAAGTATTATGGACAGGCTACAAATCTTTGATAAAAAGCATGATAACGTTAAAAATATAAAACACTCTCATGTAGGCTTTTTTCATTCCCTTAATCTATCTATTTCAGTCCAAGGTGACTGGAATTCGGCTGGCTTTACTCGTGCTTTAGCAATTGTGAGAAATGGAAAACCATTCACAGATGGGGAGTTGTCCAGATAATAGTTCAAGGTGGGGCTTGAGCACCACAACAATGGTTGCGTGCAGTATGTGTCATGGTTTACGTAGCGTAGGACCCAAACACGCAACACAGGATTGCTTGATTCCAATTCTTTACTTTTCAAAGCACAGAAGAGCAGTATAGACGTGACGGCAAACAATAGGGAGTTTAAGCATGCACGGTTTTCCCGACGAGGACGGTACCCGGAAATTGATCCCTCCTCCCTCTGGTTTCAGTCGCCATCGAATCCATAGTAATCATTTAGCAAGTTGCCGCTGCTACGGCAGGAGCTCTCTGATTAACACACCTGGTAGGCTACTGAGCTGATGTTTACATCTACCATGTGACAGATGACAGATTAAAATGAATGGAATAAAGGTGCATCCCGTGCGCTCTCCTTTCTTTCCAAAATGTCTTTCAAGAGAGCTAGAGGTGATTAAATGCAAAAATGTGTTTCTCTTTTGAAAAAAAAAAAAAAAAACTTTATCAATTTTGCCTTATGTATAATGTTTGCTTAGATTAACAGACTTTCTGGAATGAAATATTATGCTCTAAAACGTAATGAAAGAGGGGAACTATTATTTTTTTTCTTTTTTGCTGTTTATAATTATAATTCGCGCATAGATCATTCAAGAACCTTGCGTAGTCGAGAATACGGGAGATTGCTTCTCTCCACGTTGCAGATCAGCTCACTACGGCAAACAGAGCCGGCAGTACGGCTGAAGTCTCGATCAGTGGAGCGCAGATTGATTTCCGGCGGCCGTCGCCGTCGTCGAAAACCGTGCTTGCTTAAACTCCCTATTGACAGACGTGGGCTACGTTCACACAGCAGGGCTAAATGCTCAATTCCGATCTTTTTGTGGGATGCAATCTTTTTGTGAGGTCGTTCACACTGCCAATAAAATGTGAAGTATGCAACTTGTATGTGATCTCCAGTATGAACTTCAAACGCACCAAAAGTGTCCCGCATGAGTTGTGAAGGACACAATAACATCACACACACAAAACGTGTGCAGTGTTTAAGGAAGTAATGTTACGTCCCTCTGTGCTGCCCCCAACAGCCCGGCAGTGGCAGTGTCGTGGTTGCAGGGGTTTGGCACTAGTTAGGCCTCGTTAGGTCTCTCACCTGGTGGCAGGTGACCTGTCTATAAAGACGACTTGGGACTCCTCCCCTTTCTCTCTCTCATTCCCTGCATTTTGGATTTTCACACTGAACTACACACACACACACGCACCCAGCTCACACACATTTTTCATACTTTCAACCCCTATACATTTTTCTACTTTAAAATAAAATCTAATTCTATTTTTGAATCCGTGTCTTTGCCTCATTTATGTTGCGGCTTGAGCCGGTCGTAACAGTAATCATGTAAAACATGAACGTAAGCAGCAGCCCCAGTTGCAATAAATCTTAGTCATGAATCAAATATCTTATGACATTTCCAGCAAGAAACTAGAAGATGCCTGACATAAGCCTCAGTCAGTCAGTCAGTCTAAATAATCTTTAGTGTTTGCATCAGCTAAATGAGTGGAGTGAGTCTGTGGTGTAGCCCTTAATAAATTACTCAAAATCTGCTTTAAAAAAACAGTGCTCCTTTGCTTACTAACATTTGTTGTGATCGCGGCTGCTTAATTGACAAGTAGTCAATGATGACGTGTAGGTCGAATGCATGTGACATGGCTGTTCAGACTGGAGTCGCATTTGGTCGCATGTCAAAAGATCAGATGCATTTGTTTTTAATTCGTAACTAAAATTATTCCTAATAGATTCTTCAAAATATCAATAGTAGTTTAGTAAAAAGGGGAATTCATGCATGATCACAGTGTTTGCAAAACCTATCAACCTTTATTTGGTGGGAAAGATTATTAAGCAGGTGTATGGAACCTTTTTTGGTGACTTGTGTTTCTGACTGATTGCTTTTTGTGAGACACCGTTTTATTAAGCCTTGCCGTTAACCTGCCACGGAGCTGGTTAGTTTGGGGGCATATGCTACCCCAGCAACTCAGCTGCGATTACTGTTAGCGAGAGTAATGGAACTGAACTCACACTAAAACTAGCGCCGCTTGCCGAAATTAGCGCGGCTTAGCGAATAGCTCGGTTGATGGAATACCCCCAAGGAATGAGAAAGTAAAGATAGGCAAACAAAACAAGACTAGACCAGAGATCCTTCATTACAGAGATAAATCATGAGGACTCCCTTCCTGAATTCATGAGGCTAATGCCAAATAAGGTAGTTCTGGGCAGCGCTAGCTATGGTATGGTGATCTCCAAAGCCCCCTGCCCCATTTCATATTATTGTCAAGACTATGTGACTCTCCATTCCGTAGATTAAACAGAAAACCTTGCATCAAACGTCCTTTATTTGTGCACAAGTCTGTTAATGTGCTGAAGTACAATACATACAATACATATATCAATGTCCACAAAAATACAAATAATAAAATTTGCACTATCTAGCTTTACTTGTCTTTTGCATCTAAGGAGGTTGACTGATTGGGGCGCCAGCTGCCACTGATTAGGGTGGCAGCTTACTGGGAAGGTGAGGCCAGGTTAGTGGCAGCTAGCTCTGATGACTCCAATTTGCTCCCATAGACATGAACTACCACAACATATCTGGCTTCTGAAGAATCTGTGACTAGACTATGGCAGTATGTGGTTTAAGAGCACCAACCTTGCATGGTGAAGGAGAAGATGGCATCACCTCCTTTCAGGAAGTCTCTCCTCCGAAGATCTTTCAAGCTCATAATTCTGAATCCAACAGTATAGGAAGCATAGAAAGTCTCACCACCAACTTCGGTTAAAGATCCAATCTCTCGAGGCTTCCCCCAAAAGAAGTCCTTCTCATCTGTATTTAACAAAAACATTGTTAAAAAAAAATGTGGCTGGCAATGATGGAATATATTGTAGATTAATAATCCACTGATTTAATTTAAGAACAGACACATCTTTGCAAAATTAAACAAATAAATCAATTCAAATGTGACTTTTCACAACTCATCATTACTCATCATTATGTAACTACAATGCCATGTTGCTCACTGATCATTGCTGTAGGATCAGTGGTTATGCTCCTCTGGTTGGACATTCGCAACTGCATGTGTGGATTCTGGTCCAACATTGTGAATGTGATCTGCCTCCATGCCAGTGGCCACTCAAGCTGGTCATCATATTCTCCAGACACCAGCCGCACAAACAGACTTATAGATGTTGAACTCTGCTGAAGAAGCACTTGGAAGCCATAACCGTCTGGTGAGTAGTATCTCGGGCTGAAAAGCAAAGGTCGAGTGCTATTCAAAAACTCCTCAAAATTCCTGATGTGCCAAATATGATGGGGGCATTCGGTCTCTGACAGGTTGATGTCGTCCACAGAGAAACCACCGCTGGACTCCCCGGTTCCTTTGCGGCCCTCAAACTCCACCTGGAAGGTCTTAGTGGCGTTCAGGGGAACATGGTGGAGCTGCCAGTAATCAGCTGGGGAACCTAAGGATACAGGATACTGTTAATTGAGGAAGTTGATCCACTCTATCTAAGAATCATACCCTACGTGGTACCACTTTATAATAACCGTCTTCTATAAATGGATATTAAATGACTTATTAACATCTTTAAGAGATTAATTTGAAAGTTAGTGGTTTCATTCAGCAAGATGATTTACTGTAATTGATTCAGTTTTACCATTTTATTTTAGCCATAACAAACTATGAACTAACTGTTAATTACTGTTACCTAACTGTTAACTGTTATCTATTAACAGTTAAATAACTACTTACTAATAACAATAAGATATTTAATAACCATTTATAGAAGACGGTTATTATAAAGTGCTACCCACTACTTATACTTACCGGTAATACTTACAATGTTTATGACAATGAAGTGCTCTAAATTAAAATCTTTCCAAATGTTTGTAATTAATCAGTTAATACACAAAATCATTTTTCTATCTCAATCTGATTGGAGGATAAAAACAGAAAAACAACTAGTTTGTTGAGTTGCTTGAGGTTTTTTTCTGACATACCTGTGATCTGGCCCATGAGCCTGAGTGTTCCTTGTGTGTCCCCCTCGCTGTCAAACTCTCTGATCCAGATGTTGAGCATGTCTGTCTCATTCCCGTTGAAGTAGTAGTAGAACTGAAGGCATTGGACATGGCATGACCTACCAGGAGTCATCCTCTTGCTGATGAGTTTGGCTGAATTCAGCGCTTCTCCATTCTTGGTACTGAAGTGCATGAAGAAGCCATTACCTACAACAAAAAAAAAAAAAAAAAATAAAAATAAAAAAAACATAACATGAATACATGAAATGTATTGATAATATTATTTTTTATGAAGTGTTAATCTGGTATGGTTTTAATCACTGGGAAATGTTATGTTCTAAATGATTGAACTAGCCTAATTTATTTATTCATTTAACCATTCATTGCTGAAGATTGTTTTCCACAATATCATCTTTTTACCCTCAGACTCAGTGCCCAGGTAGGTGTGGTCAGAGTAGGGTCCTCCGTCAGCTTTGTAAACTCTCTCCCACCCAGCCAAAGTCTTGGAGCAGACCCTCACTCCACACATGCTCTCATCATCAAAACTGCAGGTCCCCAGGAAAGACACTGATGACTCTGATGAAGTTAACAGGAAAAGGCTGGAAATTGGTATCCATAAAGTGGTAAAACGAAATGTCAGTTCTAAAACACATAGTTAAAAAATGACAAAATCCCGGCATTCCATTGGTGTTTTTGCTTGGCAGTTATCTGGCGGTCCACCAATGGCTTGGTTATATTTCGCTATATGCTCCATGGTATTAGATACCACCATATACGGCAAATATTGTGTATTGCTGCACCATTCATTAATGATGGCGACTACATTTGCCCATTATTTGGTAACCATTCAGCTATAGGGAAATTTCTTGTCAACAGAATTGTTGTCTACAAATAAATTTCTTGTAATATTTTAGTGTATTTAAATCATGCTAGATTAATGTTGTAAGTCGTTTTGCTATGCGATATGCTATATAAGAAGTTGATTATTCTTTTACAATTAATCTTACACCATGGCTAATGTGATTTTAGTCCACTACACATTGTGCAAAACAACTTCCTTTAGCTATAGTAAAACCAGCATAACCCACTGTTGCCCTAGCTTATTGTTTACAGAATGTTGATCTACTTGTTAGTTATCTCCCTTCAGAATGCAATTCTCTTCTCTGATTGGCTGATGGCCATTAATTTCAATTAACAGGCTACCTGTGAGGTTTGTCTGTTTAAGTTTCACCACCATTCCATATCAATGCTTAGAATAATAGCTCTAACAACAGTAAGCAGGCTTTTAGATCTACTTTCACACAAAAATAGTTCACCAACTGAACAGGATAACTTCTTTAATGTTTTAAACACTTGCTTAAATATATAAATACAAGCGGGATATAAGCGGGATAACGGCCTTCAAGGTGACTGGAAATAATGTCTTGATGGATGTAACTCCGTCTCCGTACTCGCTATTATTTCTGTAGAACCGGTCACCTCGTCGGCCGTTATCCCTTACATAATGGTACTCACGGCACTCATAGAGTCTGTTGAGTTCCAGAGCATCTGTTGAGCTCATTTCAACACTTTGGCCAATCACATCTTGAAACTCTGGTTGTTTTGTGATGATGGTTGATCCATTTCCATTACTGAATGCATCCGCACTGTAGTGCATGACAGATGTGTAGTCATAGGAGGTATTGAGGAGGCTAGAGGTCTTCTCACCAACTTTATTGAAATTGCCTTCAAATCCTTATAGGGAAAGAGACAAAACGATCAGGATTTGTACAGTACACTATGTCACATTTTATTTCCTTTCCTATCTGGATGTATAACAGGCAGAACTCCTTATTGAGATGAAGAGAAATCGTAGACTAGCTTAATGTATGAGTTGTGCAGTAAGAGTTTGAACCTTCTTGGATGTTTTCCCAGATGATTGTGACATGATCATCTCTGTCGTATCTGGACTGCTCGTGATTAAAACCCAGAGCATGAAGAAGTTCATGCTCCACAATATCAATGTATGCACAGCCCCGTCCAATGGAAACAGTCTGTCCACCTGGAAAAACCTTCCCTACATAAGAGTAGCACCTAAGGCAGACAAAATTTATTAATGTCCTCTAAATTAAGGAATCCAGCATACGGTAAATCTTTTTCTTGAATTTAACCTTGGGGATCAATAAAGTGTCTGTCTGTCTGTCTGTCTGTCTGTCTGTCTGTCCAGAGTAGCCCTTACCCTCTTTTTTCTGGAGATCAATGAAGTAATCCTCATTTTGCCTTGGAGTAAAGTTGATGCATGATTTCAGCCCAAACTGTTCAAAAGCCCTCAAAATGATCCCCTTGGAGTGTATATCTGAGCAAGAAATAGCATTTTGTATAAAAGTCAAGAATTACAAGAGCAAGGGTTAGTTGACTTTTTCAGGGAAAAAAACTTGTAAAGGTGAGGATCAGTAATTGACAAAAAAAGTAAGTAATTGCAAATAAGTTTTAACCAGTGAATAAATTAATGAATTACTTTTTGATGTCTATTGGGTATTTACTCACCAAGAGTATCTCCCAGCACATATGGGACAGATGTGTCCCATCTTTCCCTCAAAGTAGTGCTTCTTGAGTTACTCTGGAAACGAGAGTACTTTCTACTGTTACTATTGTTCTATTGTACTTTCTAATATTAACTCTAAGTGTGCCAAGAACTTTGAAAGAACTACTTTACAAAAGTTGTTTACTTCTCATTTCTGAACCATATCTTTAAAGTCTGATGTTGATCATGACTACATATACTGTAACTATACTAGTGACAATGGAAGATCTGATATCACCAAGTAATTAAGAGTCCCAGGATCATAACTTGTTGTCCTGGATCATTGGGTTAGGTTTAGGGTTAGGAGTAAGGTTAGGCTTAGGCTTAGGCTTAGGATTAGGGATAGAGTACATTGATCCAGGGCAAACAAGTTTGACATTGATCCTGGACTCTTAATTACTTGGTGATATCAGATCTTGCAGTGACAATATAGAGGATAGAGTCAGTAGCCATTTATAATGACTATGACCTTACTAAATTGACCTAAAAACTGCATATAATATTGCCTGGTTTATGGACAGCTAAAAACTGTTAGAGTGAAGTTCAGGAAGGTCCAAGTCCAGACCCCTCCTAAGAAGATGAACTATACTATGAAATCATCTGAAAATCTTAAGGCATAGCTAATGTTATAGCCTAACTATAAGAATGCATGTTAAGAGCATAACTGTCCCAAGGATTTTACACACATAAATGTCAGAGGGGATGGAAAGGACTCCCACACATTGAATATGTTCTGATGGGTATCACAAATTACATAAGTCAGTGATTTGTAACTAGCTGATCAACCTCTGGCAGCAGGAAGTACTCGGCCTATCTAAAGACTATTGGCCCTGACTTCAGTGCAGGGAAAGAGTGGGGTCATTTTCTTTTGTTATCAAAGCTTTTATCTACTGTTTGAGAGCATTGAAATTATCCACATACCGGTACTTAGATCATGCACATCAAATTTGCAAGTACACTATACTGAGTTTGTTTTCTAATCTGATTCAGTAGATTTAAGGTTTATATTTGAGGACTTGAGAGGGTTTGCTAGCAATGCCTAGCCTATGGTGGTGTGAAATTGATTTAATTGTCACATTGGAAAACAGTGAACTATTACTTACATTCATTATGTCGCCATCAAACAGATCCAGTCCTTTATCACAATGAAAAGAGAGAAATATATTGAGGTAAATTTGTGTTAATATAGTTATTTTTCTTTGAATATGACGAAATCAGAAGCAAATTACCTTACCCTTGTTGATTTCAGTAATGCTGTGAATTCCATCTTCAAGTACTACAACACATAAGCAAAAAATAATCCATAGCCTAGCAGTTGTTGTGTGACAACATACAGTACATCTCTAATACTAATGTGTAGTAAATTTAACCATTTGATGACAACAACAATAATATATGAAACAACACAATAAATAATACAATAAAATTCAAATTAAAATAGGAACCACTCACCTATTAGCTCAGTTGCTGGCTGGTAGTCACATGTCAAGATTTCAGATTTCACAAATAATTAATAAAA
>JAODXP020001969.1:0-26104 GCA_027497455.2 Sardinella longiceps | reverse complement strand
AGGTTTCCAACAGGTCGCTCGGGAGCTAATAGCTCGCCTGTTCTGAGTAGCTCTCCTAAGGGTCAGAGGAAATTTAAACGAGGTTCATAACACGACATGGTGAAATCTATAAAACACATTCAAACATGCTGCCTAGCTTCACTGCTCTCTTATGAAAATGTATGGCAGAGTGCACCAGATCAAGGTCAAACAGCAGAGTAGCTCTCGGCCACACTGATTTTGGTCAAAGTAGCTTGCGGAGGAAAAAAGGTTGGAAACCTCTGTGATCTGGACAAGTGAACATAAGTGTGGGCAAATGCCATACCACGCATGTGCGCTATATTCACCTGTGGAACTGAAGGTGAGTTAAAATATTATTTCGTGACATAAAAATCTTCTTCCTTACTTTGCCAACATAGCTGCCAGTCTAGCCTTCTTTTGGACAAGGCTAAAACTTATATTAATTTAGGGACGAGGACTGCGGTTTGTGAGGCTAGAATGCTAACCGAGATTATAGTAGCCTATCATTTTTTTTTTATTATTAGCCTATTTTTGAAACCAAAGATGGCCGTATTGATTTGTAGGCTCCTATCTGTATGGGGGCTCACAGGTTGTTTTTTTTTTTAATGAAAAGAAGGACAGTCTGGACTTTTGATGATACCAAATTGAATTTGGTAGCTTATGTTACCGTTTCGTTCTTTGCGCCTCTCCAGTTCTTTGCCAGGGATGGGAAGTTATCGCTATCGATAACTATTGAGCGTTCACCTCCAGGCACATTCCCTAGACCAGGATAACCACTCAGGACCTGGTGACTGATCTGGAACAGGTTTGTTTTTTAAAGCATATTTTGAGCTTTTTTGCCTTTACTGTAATAAGATAATGGAGAGACAGAAAATGAGTGGGAAACATTTGGTGTGATTGGGAAATGATCACTGGTCGGTTGGAGTCAAACCTTGGCTACATCCCTGCGAGCACCTGTCCTTTTAGCCAGGCCAGCTGTGTTGTAGCCATCTGCAAAATGCTACCCCAAACAGATTTTGATTTTTTCAGATATAGATAGTAGGCATACCATAAAACACATTAAAAAAAAACAAAAAAACAAAGATGTATCATCTGCTGTGTATTTGACTGTAGTGTTTATCCTCTGAATAATGAAAGGTATCGTAAATATGATTCTTATTAACTTTAAAGGCCCTTCATGTAAGTTTTTGTTATATGTGGCTTTTTAGTGATAGGCTACTTTACGGAATATTGTTATCATTTCTTGTTCACTCTAACCTTTCCAGAGTGCGTTGCAACTGCAAGTTTGAAAACTACTTAATTGGTGAGTTACAATGTAGCCTAGCATTGTCAGACATCTGATAGTGCTGGATTGTTGTGTCTTTGGTCCAACTTTGTATGTCTGCTAGCTCTGTTAGCTTGTGTGCAGTTACCACTAACCATGACTGCCTTACCTGTTTTCAAGAGATTCTACCCGGTTACCAGCTAAACAATGTAGTAAACAATATAATGGCTCTAGTTTGTGTCAAATGTAGGCTATTGAACTTTCCTATATTTGTACCCTTATTATTTTCCATTGACTATATTTTTAGATGTCAGATTCTGGGTGTTTTATGCAACTTTGTGCTTGCAGACTTTGGTTTGATATCATAGCCTATATGTATTTTATTAAATCAAATTGTCTTAAGGGTCTAAACAACACAGATCATAACAAGACTAAATGGAAAATGCAGCTTCTGGTAGCTTGTCAGACATATGATTTTTGGTGTAGTTTAATGGATAGTAAATCCAGCCCTAGATTAATCTGATACTGCATAGAATGCAAACAGACGAAATGCACTCACTTAATCTTGACATAAATTAGGCTTTTGAAATATCAAAAGTCCATAGACAACGCTTGTCTTTCAATGAATATTCACCACCAGTATGATAAACCCAGAACAAACTAATGGCATCCAAACTGTAGTGTACAAAATATCTCCTTCTTTAATGCCATGGAATTATTAAAGGAGCATGTGTGTAAGAAATGTATTCCAAATAATCATAAAATTGAAAAAAAAAAAAAAAAAAAGAATCCAACGAGCGTTTTGTGTAAGCTGCCATCTTGGCGATACCGTTGACGGACTGTTAAACAAACCTTTGTGACAATGCACAGTCAATGACAGCTACAGCAAACCATGGCAAAGCAAATAATTCGCTTTTACCAGCTGGGTACTTGGACTGATGATGTTAGACAGTGGCCTCCAGTCACAGATGAAGGCACCAGCGCTAGGTTGATATTGGCTACCGTAGTTAGCTAGCTATCTAGCGAGCAAACCATAAATCTTTCCATTTAGCTACATTAAGTTAATGAATGCAAATATAAGTATTCATGTTTTTCATTGACATCAATTGTTGATTCTAATTTTCACATTTTAAAAGGTAAGGGCAAGGCCCTTAACACATAGCCTGGGGTAGGCTATTTCTAAAAATGGGTAGGCTGCTCTCCTTCTCCATCAGAAAAAATAGTTCCATTTAGCCTACACCATCAACAAAAACAGGCTGGAGAGGCGGTCACACATAGTAGAAAGTAGAAAGAAATAGCCAACTGGAGATCTGAAACCCGACAAGGTTTTAAACCTCTGTTTACCCACAGGTAAGTCTATACGAGGTAACGATTGGATGGTCCATGTAAACATCAAGCATATCAAACCGCAATAACAACCGTAAAAACAGACATAACTGTAAAATGACTACTGCCCCAATTGAAAATGGAACTTATTTTCCCACTTTACATTATACTAGTAGTAGTAAATCTCCTAAATCACGGCATTTTATGGTGAGCTATTACGTTATCCCTGGACAGATTGGCATGTTACAGTTCAAAAATGGTGCGTGCTTACATCTGGTAGTTTCGCCGGATTCGTCTATAAGAGATGCTTTCAAAAAATGGAGATGGCTGAAAGTAGCAAAATATTTTAAACATGATTGTAGTATCAATTTTGGCCACAATCCTACACACAAGTCCTTTAAAGGAAAGCTCCGGAGTGAATAGCCCTGTTGAACATAGCCTGCTACATGCACAAGTTATTGAGTGGAGCAAAATAACTTGGAACAACATAGACCGAATGCGAACACCAAGCACTTTACTTTGAGCCAACGGCACCTCAGGTCTTACTTTCGGTTTCGAATGATCAGTTTCCATTGATTCAGTGTAAGGTGCTTGTTCGCCTCTGCGTCCGCGTTCGGTCTATGCTGTTCCAAATTATTTTGTTCCAGCCCTGTTTATTTGTTGTCTTTAACCTGCACTTTAGTATACAATTGTGAATGTCATTGACTGCCAATTAGTTGTAGGTGTTTTTGTTTATTTTCCCACCACCACCCCCTCACCAGGGGACTATTTTATTTATATAATGTATATATTTTTATTGTTATTATTATTTCACTTGCTTACTTTTTTCCCCTTCCTTTGGGCTTCCCCAGTTACTGTATCTATTCAGCCCATGAAAACAGGGAAATATATGACCATTAACTCATCATAGCCAAACAGATTAAAATTTAATAAATAAGTGGGGAAAAAGAAAACAGCACAATAACAGCCAAATAAGAAATTAAAAAGAAATACATAAGCAACCATATGGAACAAAAGGGAAAAAAAGCCATCGCCATATCCTGCCAACCGGAACCCCCCTAACAAGATACTATTGTTCTGAAGAGCATGAGCATCAACTAAAAGGTCATCAAAAAGCACGGTAATGAGATTCAAACACAGTGTTACATCATATTTCAACAGCCACCTTTTCACTTCAATCCAAAACAGAGCAACTGGTGAGCAGTACCCAAAATAAATGATTTGTTGTTTCTTCTTCCTCCTAACAAAATAGACAACATAATGTTGACTCCTTCCCCCATATAACATTTTTTTTTGTAGCTAAAAATTTATATATTAGTTTATATTGAAAATATCTTGTTCTTGTATCTAATGTTGTTTCATAGCCTACAAAGTTTTGAAGACTTAGCCTCCATGGGATTGGTATATCTTAACATTCTTTCCCAGGTGTCAAAGATCCCATAAGGTATCGCTATCAATTTTTTTGTTTGTAAATAAAAATTATACATTTCTTTATTAATGTTAGTTGTTTTTCTTAACCATCTGGTCTATTTAATAGCTGGTCTACATACTAAATGTCAACCTGCAATGTAGTTAATTTTTCTTTTCCATTGCTGTGATAAAGATCCAATTAATTGATTGTATTGTTGCAGTGTACAGACTTGCCCATAATTTTTTGTCATCTGTGAATATGACATAATTCCCCCTTCTACATTTGTAATATACAAACATTATACAGTACCTTTCGTAAACATTTGTTTCAAGACAGTTGTAGCTCCTCCACTTATTATATTAGAGTTAAGCCATAACATCTGTTGTAAAATTTGATCATTGCTTTCTGGGGGATGAAACTGAAAGTGCAGCCAGCTCTGTCAAAAAGGCAGACAGTTCAGAGAAGATATCTTTCATTACATGAAAATATGAATGCTGAACTTGTAGAAATGGAAATAGTTTTCTCTCAAACATAGGGTGAGCTTTTTCCAAAAGTCTACTGGAAAACCATTCTTTATTAAAATACAGTTTGGGTATGAGTGAGGCCTTTAATGCTTGATTCATAGCTTTCAGGTTCAGCAGTTTTGCACCACCTAAATTATAATCATTATATAAACTAGTGCATTGCCCGTGTAAACACGTTTTCCCAGATATGTGATGTCCATTTAGGCCTACATGTATGCAGGTGAATCAGAGACTGTGACATAGCCTATATCCAGTGCAGTAGCGTTAGCCTGCATGGAGACATTTTTGGCCCATAGTGAGAGTTGAAGTTGCAATGTGGTTTGAAATAGATAAGCAGCACATCTTTCGAACATAGATTTTCGTTTGACATGTTTCCTACCCGTGTGTTTTGCTCTTGCATTGAATGAAAGCAGGCTAACCGTTTAAATGGCTAGTTTAACAAACGAACCTGTCGCTAGGTATCCACTTAGGCAAAAGCATGTTTTGAATTGCATGTTGATAGACATGATTCTACTTCTTACTAATGTGGGTTTGCGTGTGTTTGCATGATGTGAGATCGACAGTCATCTGGCTTTAAAAACCTCATATCCAGGCTGTGTTGAAATGGTCCTTTTGCCTAAACGGCGCCCTCTTTGGCAACCACAATTGAACTACAACGCCATTGTGCCATTTGATATCACTTGTAGGATTTGCTCTATTTCACCCATGTTTTAGTGTTTATTTCTAAATTCAAAATATCCATATGATGGAGGGCAAAGTCATAAATGTTTATGACAGCTCTTCTGCGACGCACAACATTTCCTGATTACTCAAGAAAAATTACAAAATGTTTTTCCATTCTATTTCTTTATAGTCCAAAAGGCATGATACTAGAAAGATGGCAATGCATGAGTGATTGTGGTCATGTCACCATTGTCATGGTATCTTGAGGAAATTTGATCTTGTGAGTTGTGTCATGAGTTATAAGTACTATTGGCAGTCCAGATGACCCCTGGACAGTATTTTTCTGTAAAGTGACTTTAATCAAATCAGATTGGACAAACAAGTTTGTTTGGTAACACTTACATTTATAGCCCGTGAAGTACTGGGTAAGCAATAGGTAAGAATGGTGTAACAAAAAGTATCAAGTGATAAATTATTGAGTACTTACAGTGTAACTTTGCCGGAATAACACACATTATGTAAAAGTTATCTGCTTAATCTGTCCAACATCGCCCAGTACTTCAGGGGCTGTGAATTAAAGCATTACCGTTTGTTTCTCTTTGCTTATTACAAGCATGTTTCGTCAAACAAGCAGACGGAATATGACAGAATGGTCTAATTCTCATTGAGGTCAACGTATTTAAAGTGAACTGATAGTTGGCTGACGGTGGTTAAACATAATTTACAGTGTACTGATTTCAGTATCCTGAATAAGCTCTTATTCTGGGTTTGTGAATACTATGGAATACTGGGATACTGTAGCATGTAAACACCTTATCCCAATTTCTGATAGCTGCTGTAATCAATAACCACAGTAGCAACCTCCTTATCATGTAAATAGGGATGTACCTATGGTAACAACCATGTTTCTCTGTGTTCACACAAAATATCCAGAATATGACCAAAACCAGAATAAGCCTCATAACCAGGATACCAAAGTACACAATTAGAGACTGTTTGAAAGAATACAACTTTTTAATGGACATTTTTAATTCAACGAATTCAAGTTATAAACCGTACTTATGACACCATTGCAAGGAGGTCCATATTTCAGGGATTAAGCTTCGTTTGGCCCTAGTCAGACTGGAAGGGCGTCTGCTTGTGACAGTGTGTTAGACTGAAAGCACTGGCTCTTTTGGCTCAGAACAAACCCCGTCTCACAAAGACGAAACAAAACAAAACAAAACAACAAAAAAAACCCTTTTGGAAATGGTACTTTTTGGACTCGGATTTGGGAAAAGGAGAGTGAGAGAAAAGTTGAGGAGTTGAGGAAATCAGGTCGCCGTAGGGCGCTCTTATGTTGCGTTGCCTCTGTAAAACAGACTCAGTGGCAGTGGAGTCTGGACTGGGTGGAGGGGTTGTGGTGGGGTGGGGGGTGTTGGAAAGGACCAAATGCCACCCACCGAGACAGCGGGAGTGGGGGTGGGGAAGCTTTCTCAGAGGAAACAGTTGTGCCGCGAGGCCTCACACAGAGCTGGTGGGCCACCCAGTTGCCGGCAGATTTGTTTATTTTTATCCTTTGGGGAAAATTGTTCAGTGTGAACTGTTTATTAGGCCTTTGATTTGTCATGTGTCAGCTTTTGGTCGCCTGGTGAGTGTGTGTGGTGGCCGAAGCCTGTGTACTGAAGAGTTTGATGCCAAGAATCGGGGTGGGGGGGTTGAAAGAGGACGGACTGTTGTCGTAAGTTCCAAACGATGCCTATGAAAGTGTGTAAGAATCCACGTCAGAGTGAATTCAACCACACTTCGATAGCAAATGTGAAAGTAAGACAGGTTAACATGGCTAATGATATGATGCACCATTACACTAGTCATGCAAGGACATTGCAAAACATAAAATGAATTTTTTTGGAAGACGTTTATGGTTTCATACTTGATGATGCCTTGGCATCTACACTGATGTGTGAGCTAATCCCCACATGAATAGCAAATAATTAAATAACTTTGAGGCAAACAAATAACTGAGTTGAATGAATATCAGATTTTCATTTAATTTTTTAATTACAGTTGTATTTGTAAAACCTCACTTGGAATGGACAGTGAAAGATAACAAGAGAAACAGCTCACCGTATGAAATGGTAGCTTTGTGGACCACACTCATTTACTGTGTTTCACTTTGTGAAGAGAGTCATGGCTACTTTCAATAACCTACGCTTACTTTCTTCTAACTTTTTCAGAACTTAAAAAAAAAAAAAAATGGTTCAGCTGATTGTAAACCCTGATGTACTGTTGCAATATTCAGCAGAGGTACTATAGTGGTGTTAGTCTCGCTAACTACCATGAATGAAGGTGATCAAAGAATTTGATCTGATGTTTAGACATCTTGCGTCTTGTTAGTAGAGCTGAAATGACTGGTGGAAATGACATTGTATAAACACGGTGTCACCAAAATGCATGCTTGAGAGAGAGAGAGAGAGGGAGAGAGAGAGAGAGAGAGAGAGAGAGAGAAAGAGAGTGAGAGTTGAGGTCAAAAAGGTTCCAAGTTAAGTCTACTTTAAGCAGTGGTAGCTCTATGACTATCCTGAGTGTAGGCTATGCATATCATGCAAGTTGAGACCAGTGAAGAGGTTTTACAAGTAATAAATTATATTCTGTTTGTTGTTCTAAAGGATGATTCATTATGGCCCCGTCTAAAAATGTCTACTTCTGACTATTATGTTATTAATCAGAGTGGGTTTGCAAGGTTCAGGACCATAAAAAAAGATTAGCACATCTTAAAAACCCAAGACAAAAGTTATTTTGGCCTTGATGATAATATCTTCTGACATGCTTAACATGTACAATAATATTGTTAATCTGTTTAGTAAGACGTTTCCATTTATGCTGTAGACATGCAACAAATATTATGGCAACTTTATTAGATGATGACTTCTGATTAACACATTGAACTGGAGCGGTGCGCACATTCACAACAATTAGCGCAGGCGCTGGACAATTATGAAAAACGAAAAAAAGAAACAGGCCGCACAGTGCTGCAGTTGTAGCCTACTCTATATGTGTACATACCTGTATGTTTGCGTGTATATAATGTTTATTTCCCCTCACCTTTTCTGATCTTGTCCTTTGAAATGCTATGTATTTTTGTGATCTTTTAATGAATGAGATATAGGCCAGTCGGTAAGGAAGCAACAAAAGGAAAAAGAATTTTGTCATGGAACTCTCAAAATTCCATATTTATTTTCAACAGGTCTTTTTTTTGCTCATTTATCGCAGATAGTAAATAGTAGAAAAGTCATAGCAGGAAAATAGAAATCGAGACCTACGAGAAGAAGTTGGATTGAAGTTTCTAGGTGAAACGTTTATTGAGCTAATCACGTTATTGAAGAATAAAAATAATAATATAGTGTAGCGGACACTATATGGTATTACGGACCAAGGCTCGTTTTGGCCCGTAACATTGAGGAGAGTCCACACGTGGATATAAAGTTTTAAATAAAAGATATTTATTAAAGTAAATGAAATTGAAATAGGAAAGCAAATAATGTGGTGCAATGAAATTAAGGCTAAATGTCAGTGTAAATGCGCTGGAACAAAGCAAAAATGTAGTGTAAATCAGGTAGGTGGAAAACGGCAAACAAAATCCAAAATGCACGCGCTGCTGGCGGAGAGGAGGAACCCCGAAACCTCCTCACGGCAATCCTTAAATGCCGGGGCCAATTACAATTAATTGGACACCTGACCCGACCAGGACAACGTAAGTTACGACCGTAACTATGGATCGATGAGACCGAACGATGACCGTCACCCTCCTTTGTCGCTCGGGACGCACCGAAGCGTTCCAGGCAAGGAGGAAGAGGCATGTCCTCCGCATCCAATTTATGCAGGAAGACCTGCCTCCGGTAAGTCATGTGTGACAATGTTGACATTAGGGTCTCGTGACAGGTAGTTGATGATGCATCAGAAGTGAGGTCGAAATAGATCCACACCCACGTCAGCCTGTAACAAACAAAAAGAAAACAGGACCAACAGGGGGCGGCATACAGACTTGTCCGTAACAATGGTTATAATTCACCATACCTAGTTATTGATATGTTTCCTTATCCTGCTTCTGCACACTGCTGGTAGGTTTGTTCTATTATGCAATCCACATTGTGTTATCGTTTCTGCAATGCTGTCCCTTTAAGGAAGGATTCTATATTTGTTTGTTATGAGATACGCAGCGTTCTTATGGTATGTTCAGTGCCATGTTTGAATTAACGGTTAAATGAATGAATAAATAAACACGCCGCTACGTGTTCAAAAGTAGAAATTGTCTCGTCTCTTCGCACTGCAATTTCCACACTGGTGACCCCGACGATTGTTCTTGGACGGATTCCAGAGACAGAACGACCATTACGACAACAATGGCCACGAACGGCGTTTCGCTAAAACTTCCAGAATTTTGGGAGTCGGCCGCTTCTGCCTGGTTCGCTCAAATTGAGGCTCAGTTCGCTATTATGTGGTTTCAGCGCTGGGCAGTTCAACAGCAACTTGTGTGGTTAGTCTCTTGAAAACCCCCCCTGCTGAAGATAGGTATGGCACCAGGGTTCGAGTTAGGTGGGGAGCCAGTGGGAGCTGAGCTCCCATAGAGAGAGGTCTGGCTCCCATGAAAGCAGCAAACTCAAACATCTGTGGGGGCTCTGACTAGAGAATATTGCACTACTACGACCCTAAATACTGTTCACTGCTGCTCGACATTAAAGCAAGTGAACAAATGGAATGTTGTTCTTATTTACTGACAATACAATAGTATATAATATTTTACTGACAAATAAAGTTATCATAAGCGGGGATCAAACCAAGCTATGAGAGGTGGAACCTTTTAATGGAGTTGCGAGCGCGCTCCCGCTGGGAAGCGCTTGTTGCAGGGGTGTTTTTGATCATCTTTTCTTTTTGTGTTATTGCCTTATTGGCCTGCTGTTATTATGTTCTCTGATGATAAAGGGGCACGGTATGCTTACGCAGTTGCAATGTATAGGTTGTAAACATAAATCAATGTCTTAATTGATTGTAAACCATGATTTGGTTGTGACCGATAGTTACCGTGCGTAACAGTCGGGGTTTGCCTCTGACGCGAGAGGATCTAATGATGGTATGTTATATTGCCTAGTTTGTGGGCCTTGCCCCTGATTATTTTCAGTTTGATCAGTGTTTTGTTTGTTTAGTTTGTTTGTTAATTTGTTATGTTATGCACCCCGCCGGTGGCCTAATATAAAATAAAAGAAAGACGTCTGCATTATTCCGTTTCCATGCCTTGAGTCTACCACCCACCGGACACACTCCGTTACAATGCCACTGAAAATGTGGCCGCTTGCTCGTTTCGGTTTTAGCCTACTTCAGTAAAGCCAGACATATGCCTACTGTAGCTCCAGATAGTAAGATAATGCGCGGCTCTCCCTAGGTCAACCTCTCTCCTAGATATTGCTTTAACCAGGCTATTCCGATCATGCTGCGCATGATGTAAACTTTATTGAGGATTTCGTGCAAGTAGCATATTCACCGAAATTAATAAGTGCCAGTTCACCGTTGTGCATAACATTCAGCCAGAGGTCCGGGAGAGAGAGAGAGAGAGAGAGAGAGAGAGAGAGAGAGAGAGAGGGAGAGAGAGAGAGAGAGAGAGACATTGTCAACTTCTGACATTGTAAGGTCAGTGCTTGCTTCCCATTACATTCAAAAGTCCGCAAAGCCTACCGAACTCTTGCGAAACGTCCTGGAGAACGAAAAAAAAAAAAAAAAAACATCCCATACCCCCCCCCCCCCCCCGCAATTAATTCATGGGCTCCCACGAAGATGGAATCATAACTCGAACCCTGTATGGCACCCTAAAGGCTTATCTGTTGAAAACTTTTGAACTTTCTGATGCAGAGAGGGCCAGCCGCCTTTTCTCCCTTCAGGGCCCGGGTGACAGCAAGCCCTCTGAGCTAATGGATCTTTTGGGAGAACACAAGCCTGATTTTTTGTTCATCCAGCTTTTCCTGCGACAGCTCCCCTCTCAGGTCCGAGCAGCTTTAGCCAACACCACCATCACTGACTGCCGTGCGCTGGCTGATGAGGCTGATAGATTTTTTTTGGCTGGTCAGCATCATGGTATGGCTGCAGCAGCATTTATGCCCCTCTGCCCTGTTTCTCCTGTGCTGGCCCATGCCCCTAGCCTGGCGTTGCCTGCCTACGTACTTCCGCTAAAAAGTCTTAGGCTACACTACTCCGTCTGGCTTCGATTCCATTGGGTTCGTTTTCTGAGAGCAGAGATTGATCTCGCCAATCAGCGAGCAGAAGGGGGGAGATTGACAGTATGGGCGGGAGTTGCGAGAGACGACGTCATGACTCTGCGCTGTGTTTTGGATTGTAGTCATTTGGAGAAGAAGAAACATGGCGGAAGTAAACGAAGCAATACAATCCGTGCTGGCGAAGATTCAAAACATTACGGAATTGAAGACTGAACAAATAGAGTGCTTAACGAATTTTATATCAGGAAAAGATGTCGTGGCCCTTCTCCCAGCGGGGTTTGGAAAAAGTTTAATTTTTCAATTGGCACCGTTAGTTGCAAAGGAGGTGGCTAGGCTACAAGGCAGAGAAGCTAACCCCATCGTTGTGGTTGTTTCGCCGCTTCTGGCATTGATGGAAGACCAAGTGAAGGAAGCTGAAAAGTTAGGAATCAGTGCTGGACAGCTAGGTGTTCACAACAATGTTGAAATTTTGGACGGATGCTACAGCTTGGTCTTTGGGAGCCCCGAGTCTTGGCTGCTCAACACGAAGTGGCGACGGATGCTTACCTCGACTGTGTACCTGAACAGCCTCATCGGAATTGTTGTGGACGAAGTCCATGTTACTTATAATACTTATACTTATAATTCTTATACTTATAATTCTTTACAACACATGTGTACAATTGGTAACTGACCCACTGACATTGCAGGGGTGAAGCGGCTAAAGGCGAGTAGCCATTTCGAGAGAGCTTTGCCAAACTCGGCGAGCTCAGATCGATTACTAAGGAGGGTGAGTAGACTTTTTTTTATACTACAGTTGTACTAGTGTTAGTTTTAAAGGTATGGTTTAAAAAAAAGTAAAAATGTGTTGTGGAAGTTCTGTGTCAAGAGTGTCTATTCTTGTTTTTGTTGGGGGGAGCTGTGGGGGTGGGGGATGGGGATGTTTTTCTTTTCTCAAATACAACAATTCACAACTATTTAGCATCATGGTCTTACTTGTCCAACATACTCACGCATCCAAATCCTTACTGGATAAAATAATTTCAATTACAAATGATACATTATTTATGGCAAAGATTTGTGAATAATTTAATGGTTCGACAGCACGTGATGTTTGTTATGTTGTCTTTGTAGTGGCATGTTAAGTAGGACACTTTTTTTGGCCCAGGAGCACTTGTTTATTGGTATTGTTTTACATTCACATGTACACCGCTGTTGGCCCTGACGGCTTCTGCTGACATCAAGTCAAGAAACAGAGTCAAAATTCTTCATATGGACAACAGTATCCAGGTCATTGCCAGCCTTAACAAGGGAAACATTCGTCTGGAACTGTGCAGGGTGTACAGCAATGAACTGAACTGTTTTGACTGGCTTGTGCAACGTGTTAAGGACAAGGGCTGTTCAATGCAACCTGTTTTGGTTTATTGTCAGACACTGAAAATGGTGGGGAGAGTGTTTTTCGTACCTGAAGGCTGAGCTTCAAGAACATGCATGGGTTGACTGTGATCCTCATCACCATGCTGAGAACCTGCTGATTGGCATGTTTCACAGCAAGACCCTCTCTGAAAACAAGGACAGAGTGTTGTCTTCACTTCTGGGGGATAGGAGTTGCCGTGTGGTGGTTGCTACCTCAGCCCTGGGAATGGGGCTGAACTTCCCCAATGTGTCACATGTTGTGATGTATGGGGTTCCGGGGGACTTGGAGTCTATAATTCAACAGGTGGACAGGGCTGGCAGAAATGGTGAACCATCTCATGGGGTCATATTTAACAGTCAAAATTTTAAGGTGGAGGAAGAGGTAACGGAAGTGCTTGCCAGTTCCAAAAAAAACATGTTTTCAGAAACTCCTTTACTCTCACTTTGAAGATCACCCCAGCCACATACAACCAGGTCATCTCTGTTGCACATACTGCCATACTGTTTGCTCTTGCTCATCCACCTCATGCTTAGAACCCAGCCCAGATTACGAACTGACTAAGGCCAAAACAGTTAACCACAGATGTAGGCATGTGTCTGCAGAGGACAGGACATTGATTGCTGATCTGCTAAATGGTTACAGGGCCAGTCTTGTCAGTCCATCTACTCCACTCTCTACCTCACAAGAAACCTGCACCGGTTTTAGTCAACAACTAGTGGACTCTGTGTTGGGCCATTGTCAATACATATTTGATCTTTCATATATCATTGCCAACCTTCCCGTTTTCATTTTAAACCATCCCAAGGAGATACTACTTATCATTTCTGATGTGTTTGGTGATGTGGAATTCACTCCAGAAGTCAATCCAGAGTCTGATTCAGGTGGGGGTCTCACTGAGCCAGATCTGTATTACAGTGTTTATTTTGACACAGCGGATGATGAGATTGAAGAAACACAGGACGAGTTGGAATTATCCTTTATGTGCCAGCGCGTACAACTATTTGCCACCAGGAATGACACAGAGGAGTTATCAAGTGGCCCCCCCTTCATCAGCGTTTCGTTGATTTAAGCCCACGACACCTCCAGAAGGCTCAACGGTAACCCCAGGCGTCCCTGAAGTACCCCCCTCTGCATCATCCCTGGTTGCCACTTGATGCCCAGGTATCCTTGCGCTTCAGCCAAAGCCATTGGCTACTCCGCTCCGCTGCTTCAGACAGCGCCTTGATGGCATGACGCAGGCCTTGGCCCCTTACTCCCATATCCCTGAGCAGTCTGGTGGTAGATGATGCCACAAAACCTCTGCATCCACCCATGCTGCTGTGCCTCTGCAGCCAGATCAGCATACCGTAGGTGTTTCCGTTCATATGCCTCCTCTACAGACTCCTCCCAAGGCACAGTGAGCTCGATGATGAAGACCTTCTTAGCAGATGGGGACCAAAATACAAAGTCTGGTCTGAGGGTGGTGGCAGCAATCTCAGGAGGAAAGGCAAGGCGTTGGCCGACATCTGCCAGCATTTTCCAGTCACTAGCTGTGCGTAACTGGCAACACTCTGCTGTTTTGAGTGGGATATGACTTCCCTGTGCCCCTTCACGCACAAACGCAGCCGCTGGCAGTGAGTTGCCTCTTGCCGGTGTTACGGAGTTGGCTGCTGTCCTTCTGTGCTCCAAGGTTGCCGCCAGTTCTTTCAAAACCTGGTTATGACGCCAGGTATAGCGCCCCTGGGCAAGACTCACCTTACACCCTGTAAGGATATGCCTAAGGGATGCTGGCTTGGAGCAGAGTGTGCAGCCTGGATCTTCTCCTCGCCACTGCTGGAGATTCATTGGTGTAGGGAGAACATCGTAAGTAGCCCTAATGATGAAGCTGAGTCGCTTTGACTCCATACTCCATAGGTCTTTCCAGCTCACCTTCCTTCCCTCCATGCTGTCCCATCTGGTCCACTTTCCCTGCTTACCAAGTGCGACCACCCTGGCCCTCCTAACGCTTTCCTCCTGGTTTTTCACCTCATCCACAACCATCCTCCTTCTTTCAGCTGCTGAGGCTTTGCTCCAGGCTGGACGCCGAGCAGTTAGTCCCAGACCTCCTCTTCCATGCTGGACATGTCCCACGATGTCCGCATGCTTGAGGGCCGTTACTGCCTCCTCAACTGCTTGCGCTGGTCTCCATTTGCGGCCCGCTGTGATGACTGGGGCGTTCTTGCTCACCATTACATCTTTGGACTCAGTCAGTGTCATCTGGAGTCTTGTCTTGGCGCACTTGAATTCCTCCGTAAGACTGGTGAGTGGCAGTCCGAGGAGGCAATCTCCATAGAGGGCAGTAGATGTCAAGCAGCGTGGGACTCCCAGCCACTTCTTTATGTGGTTAGTGATTCCCTTCTCCATCCTCTCCACGGTTGAGATGGGCACCTCATAGAGCGTTAAAGGCCATAGCACCCGTGGCAGGAGGCCAAACTGTAGGCACCAGATCTTTAGCTTGCCAGGAAGCTCGGTGCTCTCAATGGCTTGCACTCCGCTGCTTATATCCCTCTGCAGTTGTGCTACTTGGTCCTTATCCCTCAGGCTTGCGTCAAACCATCTCCCAAGGCTCTTGACTGGCCGCTCAGAAACCAAAGGAATTGGTTCCTCCCCGATGAAGAACTTGAGGTCCGACAACACTCCCTTGACAATGGAAATGCTGCGTGACTTAGATGGTTTTATCTTCATACGGGCCCAGCTGATGTTCTCCTGGAGCTTTCTGAGCAGACGTCTGGTAAATGGTACAGTGGTTGTTAGAGTCGTGATGTCATCCATGTATGCTCTGAGTGGAGGGAGCTGGGAGCCAGGGTTGAGTCTTTGCCCGCCAATGACCCATTTTGAGGCTCGAATGATGACCTCCATTGCCATTGTGAAGGCCAAGGGAGAGACTGTGCAACCTGCCATGATGCCAATCTCCAGGCATTGCCAAGTGGTGGTAAATTCTGTGGTGGTGAAACAAAACTGTAGGTCTTGGAAATACGTCTTAACCAAGGTTGTAATATGTCCTGGGATGCTGAAAAACTCGAAGGCAGTCCAAAGGAGCTCATGTGGTACTGATCCAAACGCGTTGGCCAGGTCCAGAAAGACCACGTGCAGATCATCTTTCTTCGCCTTTGCTGTCTGAATCTGGTGCCAGATCATGCTAGAGTGTTCCAAGCATCCAGGGAAACCTGGTATACCCGCCTTCTGTACAGATGTATCTATGTACCGGTTGTTAAGCAGGTATGCCGAGATCCTCTGGGCCATCACCGAAAAGAAAATCTTGCCTTCTACATTCAGTAGGGAGATTGGTCGGAACTGGCTGATGTTTTCTGCCTCTTTCTCTTTCGGGATTAGGACACCTGCTGCCCTTTGGGTATGTTCTTCTTCTGCCATACCGTCCTCATCAGCTTCCACAGAAACCTCAGGACATCAGTTGTGTTTTTATACAGCTTGTATGGCACTCCGTTTGGTCCTGGGCTTGACGCTGTCCTTGCTCGGTGAACTACCCTTTCCACTTCTTTCCAGGTGGGGGGGCCGTCACCGCACTGATGTTCTGGGGGCAGGATTGGCGGGATGTCTGGAGGGAGTGATAGATGTTCATGCCGTACTGGATCTGAGTGTATGCTCCTGAAGTGGTCCTCCAGGTCTTTCTTTGTTGTTTTTAGGGTTCCACTCTTCTCGCTTGAGAAAAGGCCTTTCAGGAATGCGTAGGGATCCTTATAGAACCTTGTTCTCGCGCGTTCCTTCTTCCTTCTACGCTTCCTCAAGGTCTCTGCTTTGCGTAGAGATGTTAGTCGAGCTTTAATTCCCATCTAAAGTGCGTTGATGCCTTCCTTTTCCACGTCTGTGGACTTTCTCCAAAGCTTCTTGAGCTTCCTCCTTTCCTGGACCAGACGCTTTATCTCCTGCTGTCTCCTCGATGTAATAACCACTGGGACTTGCTCTCGGCTCTTCTGCTCTTTAACACCGAACCGTTCCACTCCATACTGGTAAATCAAGTTTCCCATACTCTCCAACTTCTTCTCAGCCGTGCCTTTAAGCTGCTCAAGGGACCTTGCCAGGTCGATGTCCACTGACTCCCACAGCTTCCTTTCAGCCGCACCAGGCCACTTCACCGGTGGTTTGCGTCCAGCCATTTTCCTCTCAGCTGGAGGTTTAGCTGGTTGAGTGGGTGGGGTGGGACTCACCAATGCAGTCTCTGTGCTTGAGGTAACGTTCTGTGCCGTTGAGGTATTGATGCACTGCACACTGTGGTTGGCGTCCCGTTGCTGTGCTTCATCCGACTGACTTGACCAATTTCTTAGAAAGTAGTCAATGCGGGGCCTCTGCGGCTCCTCTCTCACACACCCTTTCTTCCCCTGGTGTATCCTCAGTCCCAAGTATGATGTTACTTTACTCCACCCACAAACGCATCTCTGCAGTTTGTGACCCGTTGTTGCTGGTGTAACTGTATTGGGTGGCGTGATATTCTCTTGTACTGCGCTGTGTCTCGTAGTCATTTCCGTTCCAGGGTCTGATGCCATAGTTTCAGCCGATGAGTCTTCTTGCACCCTCACTCTCGCAGACTCTGAGGGTCTTGTCTCCATTAGTCTTGACGTAGCAATGGCGGGTGCCCTCGACATGTTAACATGCGAAGGCTACAGACATGGGGTGCTAACCCAATACTGTCCCTTTGGGGTCTCTTCCCTCCTGTCAGCTGTCTCTCCATGCTGTCACAAAGGCTTTCCTCTGTTGTCAGCTGATCTTTCTCAGCGGTCACTGGTTTCCCAGATTTTCAGATTGAAGAAACACAGGACGAGTTGGAATCATCCTTTATGTGCCAGCGCGTACAACTATTTGCCACCAGGAATGACACAGAGGAGTTATCAAGTGGGCACCCCCTTCATCAGCGTTTCGTTGATTTAAGCCCACGACGCCTCCAGAAGGCTCAACGGTAACCCCAGGCGTCCCTGAAGTACCCCCCTCTGCATCATCCCTGGTTGCCACTTGATGCCCAGGTATCCTTGCGCTTCAGCCAAAGCCATTGGCTACTCCGCTCCGCTGCTTCAGACAGCGCCTTGATGGCATGACGCAGGCCTTGGCCCCTTACTCCCATATCCCTGAGCAGTCTGGTGGTAGATGATGCCACATGAGGATGCCATTATGAGCCATGTCAGTAGCTCTGAATCCGAGCAGTGATTGTATTGTTGTGCAACTGTATTCACTACTGTGTGCTCCTATGCTGGGAGGGTTACATTTGTTTGTGATTTTATTTTAAAATTTGCAAAACTTACTTATAAATATTAAACCTTTTTCTTTTTATAATTACCATAACATGTTTGTGTTTGTGTGACTTCAGAATTCAATGAAACAATAGTGAAACAAATTACAATGCAAAATAAAATGTATTTATTGGGAATCTGTTAAAAGCAGTGACAAAAGCCATATTAAATATGCGGCACTTGCATATCTGTTTGTTAGAGTAAGAATTGCAGTGAAGGCAATGAAATATGGAAAATGTACATTATCTTAAAGGAGCCAAGTTAAAGGGAAGTGCAATTTCTTTAATATAAAGTTATTAGTTGTTATTTACAATAATAACCTTTGCCCTTGGAAGTCCATGATGTGGCTTTAGAAAGGAAATGTTGTGTTAACTGTAAAGAAATTACAGTTCAGTAACAGCAAATTGTGCACCAAAAAGGAAATATGTATATTATGTACATAATGAAGATTACTGGTTAGTAACCTACAGTGCTACAGCCCTCCATTCCTTTAACTTAGCACGCATCCACTGACACAGTGCTTCGAAATTCAACCTTGAAAGAATGTTGTGGTTGAAATCAGGGAATGCTGAAAATTGCCTTCCTGGTTGGAATTTGAAGACTTCAGTGTTCCTAAAGACCTGCAGCAATGTGTAAACGTCTTTTGCCATGTCGGCTGCGTGATGTACGTGATCTACTAACCCTGTCGGCAGTGCTTTCAGTCAGGTTTGAGCCTTTGTTCCTGAGAAAAGACTTCGGAAAGTTGTTAAGGTGCTACAGATGTAGATCGAGCGGTATGTTGTTGCCCTTGCCACCCTTGCCGTTCCAGAATCTGTTCCATGTCACATCATGGGCAACTTGAGGGGACATAGTGGCATTGACCTGCACTGTGAGTAGAAAAGTGCTGTAGGCATACTTGGTGTGCCCATATGCCTTGAAAATCAGAAGTGCCACCTTATACAGGCGTAGCAGACGCTCCCCGTCTCCCTCTTTCACAGCATCCTGCATATTCCACAGCAGGAAGCCGAAGCGCAGTCTGGCCTCTGTGTGCTGCTTTTTAAAATCAAGCTCACTTGAAGAAGCGGAAGGAGGCACAGGTGGAGTGATGAGGTGGTGAACTTCTGTTCATGGTTTTCTGCTGCAATCAGGCTGGCGACAAGGAAGCTTCTCCTTCCCTGTCTGTTCTGCTCTTGCTGCAGCAGGCACTGCAGCTGACAGCTGAAAGGTGTCGGTCATTGACAGGTACTTGTCTACCACCTCCGCCACTTTGTCGTGAAGCCAGGTTCTTTTCTCCTCCTCAGTCCCCTGGAGCACATTGTCCGGAACCACCCCCTCAGAAGAAGCTGTATGAAATGGTTGAGAATATGAAACATAAATTAGAATACATGCTTTAAAATTAGCGTCTTGGAGACAAGGATTTCATTCTGAAAGGTCATTTTAACATGTACAAACCTGTGACATCATCGATATTGAGATGTTCCATTGCTGCTGCCAGGAAAAGTGCAGTTGTATCAGTCTGAACACACTCCTTGTAGGCATTGAATGCTGAGTGGGGACCTTTTTTCGCATTGCTGCACCTGTAGATCAGAAAGCTGTTATTCTACTTACATAGAGAACATCATTTAATTTGTCAATAATTCATAAAGATAAAAACTTGTTTGAGTCATATGTTCTTCTGTCAGAAATGATTGACGTGTGATTCGTGAAAAGTCTGTATTTGACCTTCAAATTCTCTCACCTTTTGGCAGTTAGAGTATGCAACTGCAGGAATTCATCATGGTGTTAGCTAGTCAGTTATACCAGAGGTTACTGGAAATTAGACTTTCCCCTTACGGCCCCGGATGGAAAGCAGCCCAATTCATGGTGGCTTTACTTTCTTTCTGACACAAACACACACACACACAATTCATACATCTACGCCACTATGGTTCATGGGTCATGGATGGCGAAGATCATCGTAAAGGAGAGACTCCTTGAGAAAAAAGTAGACAGAGACAGTTCAGCATGACAGATACATTTTTTTTTTTTTTTTTTTGCATTTCTGCACCTGTAGATCAGAAAGCTGTTATTCTACCTACATAGAGAACATAATTTCATTTGTCAATAATTCATAAAGATAAAACTTGTTTGAGTCATATGTTCCTCTGTCAGAAATGTGTGATGTGTTATTCGTGAAAAGTCTGGCTTGGACCTTAAAATTCTCTCACCTTTTGGCAGTTAGAATACACACACACACACAATTCATACATCCACGCCACCATGGTTCATGGTCATGGATGGCGAAGATCATCATAAAGGAGAGACTACTTGAGAAAATGTAAAGACAGAGACAGTTAAGCATAAAAAATAAAAACATGATTGAATTTTAACAAAGAAAGAATTGTAAGAAACATAACTTCAACTATTTGTTGATTTTTTTTTACCTCAACAGATTCATGTTGGCAAGGAGTGTGCTGTGGTCTTTGGCAGATGCCTCCTTATAAAATATCTGATGGTATATCTGCAAAGTGTGTTAAACATTATCTTTGAACAAAAGCATTACCAAACAGTGTTAGCTGATTATGACAGAAATTGTTTTTCATGTACACAAATTTGTTTAATAAGAAAGTTTTAGATAATTAGAACCTTACAAACCTCAAACAGATTACGGATGGCATGCCACTCCTCATATTTAAATACAAGGCCCTCCAAACGAGCCTCCTTATTCCTCCCTTCTGAAAAGGCCAATTGGGCATTCCGACAATTACCCTCTGTTAGACGGTCACCCCCAACCAACACCTTGTGAATTCCCTCTGGGCATCTTGGCACATACCTAAAGAGGCGTCACAGTAACATTATCAATTGAAATACCATTTGCTTCTCCTACATTGTTTTTGAACAATCCATGAGGACAAGTTTAAAGATTTGTACTGACTAAGGCACTCCCAGTTTAAAAAGTCTTTATTTAAATGACCAGTCCTTACATGGACAACTTAAAAACAAGGCCCACGCGTAGCGGCATGAGTGCCTTCTTCAGGGCAGTTGCTTAAAAACAAGGCCCACGCGTAGCGGCATGAGTGCCTTCTTCAGGGCTGCCCTGAGGACTAAAAGAGCACCCAAAACCAAAAAACTGAAAAAAACTTGGATAAGAGCACGCCATTTTCTATGAAGCTAAAGAATCCATGAGGACAGTTACAGTTTTAAGGGTTCTTGACCTAAAGTCAGTTACCGAATGTATTCCTTGGTTGGTTAAATGAGAAAAATAAAGTATAGGTGTTGCTTAATATTTACTCGCGCTGAAGATGCTGGAGGATATCCACAAGGTCGGCTGTGTGGGTCTCGTCCTTAAACAGAAGTCCAAGTGGGTACTGGGGATAAGGAGTGCAAAATCATGAAAAAGTTTTTGTATTTTGATCATTGTGCATTGATACAACATAGCAAGCAAATCATTTAGCAAATTAAAAGTAGAAGTTTGATAATAATTACATATTCATTTTCATAAGAAAAAGGGACATACATGTGTCGAGCGCTGGGCCATTTCTTTGGAGTACTGGTGTGGGATATGGTTAATAACCACACTTGATAGAGTCTTGAATGACTCCAGATATGTTGTGAGAATGCGGCTTCCCAATACAACAAATTCACGCCGCATACAAGTTTTTTGAATGTCTTCTCCAGGAAATGATCGTTCCAGATTATAGTTTGTTAAAGGATGTGGTGGTTTGACATTGTCCATGTGGAGTGAGTTGACCCGGTTGATTACGCACATGTGGTGGACCCAGTGTATAGACTTATTGGTTTGACAGATGGATTGCTGGTGGGTCTGAATGTAAAAGTCCAGATTGTCAAAGATTATGGAATATGTATGCGGTGTAGGACTGGTTGGCAGAACAGGGACAGACACTGGAGCGACACCCAAATCGGCCATGTCTTCGTTAGTCCAACCGCTGAACGTGAAGGCACTCCGGGCATTGTCGTCCTTGGCGGATGTGCTAGCAGACATGTCTTTATGGAGAACAGAAGGACACTGGTTAACATTGCTATTCCATAACATCACTATTCAACAAGAAATGTATACCTACAAACTATATATAAGTACTGGATTAAAGTCTCACCTGTCCTGTTGTTTTGGAAATACGTTTCCAGGTCCTGTTTTAGGCTGTACACTGGGCGCATGCAATACTGGGCCAGCTCTCTTTGCTTTCCGACAGCATTGACATGAGTGGTGCATATGCCCAATTTCGCCAGACGCTGAAAGGCTGCCTTTTTTGCACCACCGTAGAGTAGCACACAATTCACGTAGTATGCAAGGGCAGACAATCTTGGTTGTGGTTGAGCTTGAGGTCATCATATAACTTTTTGAATGAGAAGTCTTGAAGGTCAGGACCACTTGCCCTCCACAACATGAAGTGGTTTTGTGGATTGCAAAGTGCCACACAGTCTGTCTCCACAATGTTCATCACACTAGCTTGCAAATGATCCATCAGTTCTTTGTGTCGTGAAATTAGATGGGCAGCTGTAGCAAATCTCCGCTTTGCAACGTTCTCCACTATTCCAGCTATGTCAGCTTGGCATTCAATTCTTCTTGTTGTGTGGCTGCCATAGGTAATCTGAAATATGAACAAACAATTAGTCTTCCATTGGAATTAACATTATAATAACGTACATGAAGTATAGCAATAACATAGTAAAAATGCTGAGACAGGTTATTCTATGGGGGGATAAACGTGGGGGAGGGGCTTTCAAACCAAGGTAGTGACTCTAGGTCTCCTGCTGCCATCATGGATTCTAGCCGTCCTGCTGCCATCTTGGCATTTACACTGAAGTTGAAAGCCCTTAACACATTATGCACAAATGTTGGCTAAACAAGGCATGCATCTTCTGGGGGCCACACGTAAATACTAAGAGGCTTAGATAAATAGGACATGTTGACAAGTGGCAACGCTGCAAACGTTATTACTTGCCACCTATGTTGTCCTATGACACAAGCAGCCAGTCAGACAACATTCATTTTGTCGCGAAGGGGGAGGGGAAAGGTTAGAAGACCTCTTGTGATATTAAGTATGTTCACTGTTACTGATTAGTGGGCCCTTTTCGGATGCAATTTACTCTATGTAAATGTAACAAATCACAAAAAGGTGTAGCATACAATGTCAGGCAAACAATTTATTGAATATCATGTCCCTAACTTACCTCGGTCACACTGCTCCTCTCTGGCGCTGGTAAATCGCTCGATCTTCGCTTCTTCAATGCTCGAGGAGTTTTCGATGGTGTGGGTTCCCGGCCTCTTTTGTCAGTAAGAGCAGAGGTTGTGTCCTCGCCATCATGCTCTGCTGGACAGGGCTCCACTGTCGCTGCGGTCTCCTTTTCTTTCCATCGATGCAAAACTTCTGTGTCTTTCACCAGCCTAGCGATGATGTTGATGCATGGGAGGCAGGCACGGAAGGAACGGAGTGGCGTGTTTACAATCTGCACACCAAGTTTTAAAAGTTGTGATGCAAGGTTGTCTTCTACCTTGCTGTCGAATATAAGCCTAGTATTGGCTATTTTCCCACCAATCCGTAAATTGACCTCGCAAAGCCGGCATTGATCATTCACTGGTAACTCCATCTTGTTCGCTCTGTCTTGGAGGAAGTGGAAGATGGTTGTTGTTTGCAGCATATGCAATTTCCGGTTAACGTCGAGCGTAGCTGGTAGCTTGCCTCACGACCGAGCTGGCGCACATTACACGTCACAGTCAAACGTTAGCGATTGGGTGAAATCAGATCCAATCGTTTCAAACCTCAATAGAGTCCACGCCTCCAGCTTGTAATCGTTCGTCAATGGAGAAGTGCCAGACCCTTGTACGAAGCTAAAGCGTAGACCAAGGGGATGGCAAATTTGCCAGGCTACCATGCCCCTGGTACAGCACTTTTGATCGAGAACTGCTAGCTCTTTACCTGGGTGTTCGACACTTCCGTTCACTGCTGGAGGGCAGACAGTTTACAGCATTCGTCGACCACAAACCGCTGACTTTTGCCATGGCTAAGGTGTCGGAGTCGTGGTCCGCTCATCAACAGCGACAGCTCTCTTACATCTCTGAGTTCACCACAGACTTACAGCATGTGGCCGGGAAGAGCAACGTGGTTGCGGATTGCCTCTCGCGTGCTGTCGCTGGTGCCGTCCATCTGGGGCTTGACTATGCTCGCATGGCTGCCGACAAGGCCACTGACCCGGATGTCCAGGCATTACGAACTGCCTCATCAGGACTGAAGCTTTCGGAGGTCCCTTTTGGCGAGGGCAGCATTACACTCCTCTGCGACATCTCCACAGGAGAGCCACGGCCTCTTGTTCCCACGTCATGGAGGTGTCCTGTTTTTGACGCTGTCCACGGCCTCTCCCACCCAGGTAGGAAACCTTCCCAACGACTGGTGGCAGCCAAATTTGTATCGCAGGGACTGAAGAAAGACATCCGTGATTGGGCGGATTCCTGTGTGGACTGTCAACGCGCTAAAATCCACTGCCAGAACGGAGGTTCGACCATGTTAATGTGGACTTTGTAGGCCCCTGCCCTCCTCCCATGGTTTCACCTACCCTCTCACCATGGTGGACAGGACTACGCGATGGCCCGAGGCTGTTCCCCTGACATCATCAGCTACCCCGGAGATGGCCAGAGCGTTCGTTGTCCCCATTTCACAGCACTGCCTCCACATTCTTACACTCCCCCACACCTGCCGTCTGCAGAGTATGTGTTCATTCGACACACCTCCCTACAATGACACACAACCTCCCTATAATGGGCCGTCCCGCCTCCTGGAGGCGGGTGACAAGCATTTCGTCATAGACATTTGGGGTAAGGCGGAGCGCGTTTCAGTGGACCGCCTCAAACCGGCCCACCTTGATGTGGACCGTCCTGTCCAACTTGCCTGCCCTCCGCCACGAGCGGCCACCTTTGGTGCCCAGGTTTCTTCTGAGGCGCCAGAGGCCTCACTGCCCACCTCTCGCCCTCACGACAGGGCCTCTGATGCAGGTGTCTCTTCTCACGGTCCAGTCAGACGGTGCCGTTGCGGCAGGTCAATTCAACCCCCGTCGATAATCCTGATAAGTTGTTCTATCTATTCAGTTATTTGACTGTTATGGTGAATTCTGGGGGGACGTATGTAGCGGACACTACATGGTTATAATTCACCATACCTAGTTATTGATATGTTTCCTTATCCTGCTTCTGCACACTCCTGGTAGGTTTGTTAAATGGATGAATAAATAAACGACACGCCGTTGCGTGTTCAAAAGTTGTCTCGTCTCTTCGCACTGCAATTTCCACAATAGAAGAAGCCAACGGATAACAAGATAGTGCATCGCTTTGCATGCACTGTAATAAGAAGAATAACAGGAAGAAGCCAACGGAGAACAGTACAGTGCATTGCTTTGCATGCACTGTAATAATAACTTGATATTCAGAAGCCAGTTTGGTTCGTGGTTTGTGAGAATATTTTTGGAATCCTGATCACATAATTTGCACAGTAACCACTTGCCCTGTATTAACCCATGACAATTAAGGCCATCCATAATGCGTGAAAATGTGCAGATGGCTGGTTGGCATGTGTGCCATTGATCTGCGCGGATAGTAATCGCTCTGCATACAGAGCTGCATTGGCTTTGATGGGTTAACATTCCATATACCCTCGTTCACAGCTGGCATGTTTAATTGGTCTGCGCTAACACTAATCGCCCAGCATACCAACACCTACCTCTATTCAGGTGAGAGTGGTTTCAATGGCTCTAGTTTACCTAGAGATGGGATGTGATATATGTGAACACATATTCCCTAAATATAGGCCATGTTTATTTTACATTTACAAATATAGGCCATGTTATTCTATAAATCACCAGTTATTAAAGGAGAAAGCTGCTGTGATTCTGTCTTAAAATATGTTAAATAATGATTGTCGCACATAGTTCACTTGCACCTGACCCCTCCTCTCGGGAATACGGCTAGTTAACCGATTGGCTACACACAGGCTTAACGTTGCAGTTGATTGGGCACCTCATAGTAGTGGAGTTACCTGTGATACCTATG
>JAODXP020001967.1:0-25574 GCA_027497455.2 Sardinella longiceps | reverse complement strand
AGGGCTTTTTCAAAAAAGCTCTTTATGGCTTTTGCTCGACTCTTAGTGAAATTGCAATTATAGTAGTGCCCACTTGTGTTGAACAATGAACATCACTGCCCTCTGATGTTCAGAAATGGAAGTGAATGGTCAAAAGCAGTGTGGGGGATTGTGTTGAAATTTTCAGGAGATGAAATTACTGCTTCTGGCTCCTTCCAAACACCTGAAATAGAGGGTGTGTAATTTGTCAAATCCACTGTTGAGCTATTAGACAAAATACATTTGTGATTCTGAGCAATGACTTTCATTTTGAACACCAGGGGGCAGTAATACTGTTTGAGTCATACTGGATTTTGCCTTTAGGGCCATTTTCAGTGTTTCTCAAAGTCGAGAATGCTTCCTAGGTAGTACATTCACCTTGGAAGTCGTACACTTAAAAAATGAGGTTGTATAAGTGCATCCTTGAAAAATCTATTTACAAAGGCCTCTGTCCTCACTAGAATTTAGAAGGATGCTTGACATTGGAACAGTACTTGGCGACAGACAATGACGTGGAATGCTCGAAAAAGCAGCCTTCCTAGCATGCTTTCTCGACTTTGAGAAACACTCGATGTGTCAAAGAGACCTGTCATGTCAGTGATAAAGCTACCTAAATCATATCTATACAATGGATTGTTGTCTGTTGAATAAGAGTTACGTTAGACAATTGCACTAAGAGAAATGGGTGTGTGAGCGATGCACCGTTGCTTAACGGAATAGGAAATTAGCCAACTGTACTTTCAAAATCATATTTCTTGCAAACTGCTTACAACTGCACTGAGTTACTATTGCACAGTTTCACCTGATAGAGTTTATCTGTCTCATAGTGTGTGTGTGTGTGTGTGTGTGTGTGTGTGTTCTCTGTCTCATAGAGAGTATCTTAAAGACTCTCTCTCTCCACTGTTTCTTACTCTACATGAGACAAGTTAGCAATCATAAAAAAAAAATGTTGTTTTGAACAAAACTGTTTTGTTCTATCCCACCAGAATTCTTAATGCTTTTTAAAATCAACAGTCCACTGGTGGGGTGTGCCCCACAGTTAGAAGGACATTTTGCAAAATGACTTTGTCACCATGAATCATCACACAATTACCAAGAAGGGAGTGAAGAAATGCTATATTGTTTCTTGAAGGAGTACTTTGAGTGTTCAACAGGCCTCAAAGCAAGGGTTCAGAGAAAAGAGAAATGTGTATAGGGTTCATTTGCAAAAGTCTCTAAATCCATTTTCCGAAATAATTTCCAGGTAATCAAAGTCAAACTACAATTGAAATACTTTTATCAAGTGCAAAAAAGTCAGACCGAAACACTTCAATTGGAGTTGGATTGATAACAGAGTTTTTCAAAACTATATAGAATATTTTTGTAAATTAATTCCAAATGGCTTTTAGAGGCTTTTGCAAATGAACTCTTCAATATAAATAAAATGTGCAATAAATACATTGACGGTATGGCAAAGAACAACAACAACAACGTTTGGAGGTGGGCACATCTACAAAAACAATAATCCAGGTGCCAGACAAAAGTGGTAGACAGTGTAATAGAGTGATCTGCACACTGGGCATGAGCTCCAAAAAATATACACTTTATACTTAACAAACAGTAAAGATTACAGTGTTGGACAACATTGGACAGAGATATAACAGAACAGAATTGGTGAAGAAATAAGGAGGGGGATAAATCCTATGTTGCTTTGACCCCTCTTTTGCCCTGCAGACCAGCCAAGAAAGACAAAATTCGGTGTCTTATTGTCAGTGTTCAATTGGTGCTTTATGTGCTAATTTATTTATTTTATGGGTTGTGTGACTGCTGTGATAGAATATAAAAACATATGAATGAGAGAAGAATCAAAAAAAATTGAAGGGATAAAATTACAAACATAAAAGTGAACAATGAACATATTCAGCAACTTTTATCTGTACAGACTGAGTGTTTTGTGTGTGCCTGAGTGTGAGTGTGAGCGTGTGTGTGTGTGTGTGTGTATGTGTGTGTGTGTGTGTGTGTGTGTGTGTGTGTGTGTGTGTGTGTGTGTGTGTGTGTGTGTGTGTGCTTGGGCGTATTTAAGGAGGCATCCAGAGGACTTGTGTTCACTCTCCTCCAGCTCCTTGAGCAACAAGCTGAGCTGAAATCAGCCTACAGCGTCACAGACTCCTGACAGTGTGGAGACAATGAAGCCCAGGTACGCACCTTAGATTCCATCACTCTTATTCAGGGCCGTCGCAACAAGGCAGGCAAACCAGGCAATTGCCTGGGGCCCCAGGCTGAAAGGGGCGCCCAAGATTGACTGTTTAATCATTTTAGTAGTTATGTTGCTGGTGTTTTTCAACAAAAAATGACTTTAAACTGGAGTCAGACAACTGTACAATACAGATAATTATATTGATAATGTTTGAAAATTATAACAATGTGGTTCATGTAAGTATTTACGGGGCGTGAAGGGCCCCCATGTCCTGTTTGCTTGGGGCCCCCTAAGTACCTTGAAACGGCCCTGTTCTTATTCACCGAATAATAATTGCAGAAATACAGTACCATCCCCTTTCGGAAATAGGATGGTGAGTGGTGTATAATTTTTACACTGTGTGTGCTACAGAGTATGGAACAGTGTAATAGTTTTATTACTGAACAAATGTAGTGATTCTTTCATAATTTCAGAAACTATTAACACTTGAAGATATCTTTTTTTTTTTTTTTTTGCAAAGCCTGCCACACTACAAACCCAATCATCACTTTACATTCACTTTTATGTTCAGGTTTTAGGGAAGAACTGTAAAAACAACTCAATGTACTGTTAATGTGACTTGGTTTGCAGTTTCATAGCACACACTAAAATACATGTACACTTCTGTGACTTCTACTCACACGATTCTTACAATTGCCCTCCTACAGTATAGAGTACATAATACAGTATTAGACAGAGAGTGAAAAAGGTGTAAAAATTAGAGGAACGGAGGAGGTCAATAAAAAAAGGAGATACAAGGGCTGTGAACTGAAAAGTAGGAAAGATTTCTAAAAAAAACCCTGTAATAAACAAACAAATAAATAACTATAGTGCACATTTGACCCCCCTTTTTCTTTTAGTTCTTCTATATTTGAGTCCCAACATGTGCACATGCTACAGCTGTTTAACAAGACAGTGTGTTTTTTATAAACATTTTTTTTTTTTGACAGACTGTTGGCCTTTGCTGTACTTCTCCAGATCTTAACAGTGAGAGTTGCCATGTGCCAGGTACTGTACCTTCCCCACTAATTGCTATAAGATCAATATGCCTTTATTGATCACAATATTTTCATATGTGTGTCGTACTCGAGTTGCTTATATGTGTGTCGTACTTGAGTTACTCATATGTGTGTCGTCCTTGAGTTACTGATGTGTGTGTCGTACTTGAGTTACTCATATGTGTGTCGTACTTGAGTTACTCATATGTGCGTCGTACTTGAGTTACTCATATGTGCGTCGTACTTGAGTTACTCATATGTGCGTCGTACTTGAGTTACTCATATGTGCGTCGTACTTGAGTTACTCATATGTGTGTCGTACTTGAGTTACTGATATGCCTTGTCCCTACTGCAGGAGGAGACTCCGCTGGATATGGCAGAAGACTCTGTTGACGATATGTATGACAAATGTGATACAAAGAAGATGCCATTTGTAGCATTCCAGTCCCTCGATTTTAAAAGAAAAAAAGATAAGTCAGTTAAGGCAATATGGGCCAAAGGGCAGAAATGGTGTAACGACAAACAATTGAAAACGGAACACTGTGCTGCCTTGTATTTATTCGCACAGGGAGGTGCTGCTCAGCCTAAAATGTATGAGACCTTTAGTAAAGAAACTCGTACTGGTAGAGAGAAGTACTTAAACAGGAGATATTCATGGCTTTTTCTTCATTATTGGTTAACACATGCAATACAGGTCCTGAAGAAAGACAAAAAAGATTGCCTTCAAACTTATCGTGGTACTAAGGCCCAATTTCCTAAAGATATTAAAGACAAAGAGATTCGTTTTGGCACATTCATCTCTGCATCCCTTGACCAAGATACAGCAAAAACATCTGGAGAAATTTCATGTTTTGAAATCAAAACATGCCATGGTGCCAATATCGAAGATTATGCCCCCCAAGGCCAGAAGGAGGTGCTCATTCCTCCCTATGAGGCATTTAAAGTCACTGATGTAAAAACACAAGACTGGTGTGAAACTGTGTATGTGTTGGAGCATTCTAAGGTCCAGAGTAACCTGAAGTGTGAATTGGCGCCCAGAAAAGGGCATAAGAAGGGGGGCAAGAAAGGGCATAAGAAAGGACCTAAGAAGGACCCCAAAGAGGATCCTAAGAAGGAGCCTAAGGAGGATCCTAAAGAGGATAAGGGGGGCAAGAAGGGACATAAGAAAGGTCCTAAGAACGGGCATAAGGGGCATAAGAAGGGGCCTAGTAAGGACCCCAAGAAGGATCCTAAGACGGATAAGGCTGGTGTTGCGTTTTAAGGGCTCAATGGTGTTTTTTGCCCCCAATGGCACCTTCCAGGCAGCACAGCCTAAAAGGCACTACTTTTACCCTATTCCTAACCCTAACCCCCTCAACCCTCATCCTAACCCTAAACTGAGTGGAGTAGTGCCTAGAAGGCAGCGCTGCCTGGAAAAAAAAAATACCAAAGACCGCACAGAGATCAGTTGTTGTGTCTTTTGTCATTACTTTCATTGGTAAAGATGGACTTAGATTACAGTCCGTGAAATACTGGGCAAGGAGTAGGTAAGGTAACAGTTCAACAAAACGTATCAAGGGTAAAACGATAGTGTACTTACTGCATAATTATGTAAAGGATAACGGCCGCCGAGGTGTTCCGATATAGAGAAATAATGGACGACACGTATTGCGAAGAAGGCCGTTATCCCGCTTATCACCCGGTTGCACCTAAAACGTATAGATGGTAAGCAAGTGTTTAAAATATAAAAGAAACATGTGGCTCCGTTTAGAAAGAAGTTATCCTGTTCGGTTGGGGTACTATTTTCTTATAAAAGAAGATCCGCAAGGCTGCATTCTAAAGAGCATTGATAAAGAACGCTGGTTAAACTTTTTTAACCCAACAATGCCTCAGGTGCCCTGTTATCTACATAATCATTGGCAATATTGGCCAGTCTCCGGACTGGGACTGAGACTGTAATGTGTATCGTCTTTGTTACACAACTTTTCTTGTCTTTTTTATTTTTACTTTGAAGAACATTGACTCCATCAAAATAAACTGTGCTTTACAAATACAGTTTTGATTTAAACGGGTTTGAGTTTTACAGTGAATTACAACACTCTCTTACCACACACACACACACACACAATTCACATTCAAACATTTACATCACTATATTTCATCACCTCTTTCTTTTTCTATCGCTCTCTCACACACCAACACTATCCGATGTCTGACATTGGTTGGGCAATGTGGGCCATATAATCTATACAGTGTAAGTCCTGAATGACAGAGAAAGACAAAAATGAATTAAATGCAGAACAACATATTGAAGTCCCCTAAATCCAATTTTTTTAAAAAATGGGGCACAGATACAGACTTTCATTTTATGCCCCCATTCAATTGATATTGTTGTTGGTTATTTTGTATTCTACCTTTTCCATCTGATACTACACAGTCATCTAACCATATCACCTACTCGAGGGACCAACAACTGGTACCTTGTTTAGCAAATGTTAATGAATGTAGGCCTACTAACAGTAATGCGATGGTCTCTAAAGATTTATATGATTTAGCCTGAAGGAGATGGCGCCCTCTGCCTGTGAAGATGGTATTACTCCATGACCTTTATCTAAGCCAGTGGTTCTCAAAGTGTGGTCCGGGGACCACTGGTGGTCCGTGAGCAAGCTCAAGTGTTGATTACCATAACAATATGTGAATTTAGTCTGTGTCATTATTTGAAGGCCAAACATTAGTTGTTCACTGAATATAAGAGGCAGACCTGTTATTTACTATTATTTGAAGTGCCTACTCTATAAATTCCTTAGTTAAAGGGTAGCAGCATGTGACTTGGTGAGGGGCGTGAGGGCAGATGGTCCCTGACAACACATTTTTGGGCAAAGTGGTCTTTGGTCTGAAAAAGTTTGAGAAACACTGATCTAAGCCCTTTTCCTGAGTAGACTGCTGGGCCTTATAGAGACATATTGTACATTCCATGATGACAATGTCAAACGGAAATGTACAGAAGTTGTCATCATCTTCACCATCATCATCATCATCATCATCCATTGTTACCTTCCCCAAAGAGGTTTTGTGTGTTTCTGTGTGTGTGTCTGTGTACAACATAACTCGAAAAGCAGTGCATGGATTTGGATGAAATTTTCAGAAAACGTGTGTATTGGGATGAGTAAGAACTGATTCGATCAGTGATCCAGAAAACCATCTGTGACCACCATCTCTGTTCCATTTGTGTATTTACCTAGTGTATTTGTGTATTTAACTGAAGTCCATCCGTGCAAATGGTATAAGGGGTCATGGGCTGTCAAGAAGATGAGTCAGTAGAAGAGATGGCAACATGAGTCAAGGCCTGAAATAAGAAATAAAAGTTTTACAAATTTTTTCTACTACATATGAGTCCTGTGCCATTGCTTTTTTCTCTATTGAATAAAGTACTGTACGTATGTGTAAGTACTGTATATCACCCGGTGGAATGGAATGTACTGTTTTCTGATTGGCTGTCAGGGTGTCCGTTATTTCTAGATAACAGGACACCTGAGGCATTGTTGGGTTAAAAGTTTAACCAGCGTTCTTTATCAATGCTCTTTAGAATGCAGCCTTGCGGATCTTCTTTCATAAGAAAATAGTACCCCAACCGAACAGGATAACTTCTTTCTAAACGGAGCCACATGTTTCTTTTATGTTTTAAACACTTGCTTACCATCTATACGTTTTAGTTGCAACCGGGTGATAAGCGGGATAACGGCCTTCGAGGTGTCCCGATATCAGAGAAATAATGGACTTTGCGTAGGCAAACAGCCCTTCGGCTTCGGGCTGTTCTTTGCCTTACGCGTCGTCCATTATTTCTCTATTCGGGACACCTCGGCGTCGTTATCCCTTACATATGTACTATACTACATTAATAGAAGATCCGCAAGGCTGCATTCTAAAGAGCATTGATATAGAACGCTGGTGAAACTTTTAACCCAACAATGCCTCAGGTGTCCTGTTATCTAGAAATAACGGACACCCTGACAGCCAATCAGAAAACAGTATTCGATTCCACCGGGTGATAAGTACTGTTTATGTACTATACTACATTAATACTGTGCTACTCGATACTGCACTAATATTGTATCCCTACTATACTCTATACTCTTTTAAAAAAAGAGTTTATATATATTAGGTGTACAGTGTAGTAAAAAGCATAGCCTTGTAAAGACTTTATATAAAAACTTTATATATATAGACTTTACTAAAGGCTACGCTTTTTACTACACTGTACACCTAATATAGGTACTCTATAATATAATGACGCATTTAGTCAGTGCAAGTTCTACCACTTCAAAAGATGAGAGAGTTCTGTTATTTTTGTCATAGGTGGGCCTACACTTCAAGTATGGGGAGACAAAATAGTGATTCGCCCAATAACAATAATTTATCTGAATACTTTGTCATATACATCTTGTTGGCAATGACAGAGGTCAAACCTTTTCTGTAAGTCTTCACAAGGTTTTCACATACTGTTGCTGGTATTTGTATTTTGGTCACATAAAATGTATAGTCTGGTCACAAGTGATAGATCCCCAGGTAAGACGACTTCAACCTCAGCACAACTAACAAGTCGACTCAAACAACGCTAAGCCTGCCCAAGGACTCCCTGTCCAGATAGAACATTGTGATATATAAGGGGTTGATGCTGATAAATTGCCAAGTCTATAACCAATAGCCCCACTTTCTTCTTTGGAGGGGTTTTGTATTTCATGAATACAACCAATTTGACAAAATAAGGCCTATAAGAAAATCATCTTGGCTGAGAAATAATTCTATTTTGGGAAGGCTCCATGGGCCAGAGTAAATAGCTCAATGGCGCATGTGGGCCCCGGGCCTTAGTTTGCCCAGGTATGGTCTACACACTATGGTTTGTCATTTGTGGAATAAATCGTTATGTTTGACTATTGCACAAAGGAAAATGGGTGTGTGATGGACACAGAGTTGCTTAAGAAATTGACCAACTAATTTCAAAATCATATTTCTTGCGAACCGTTTACAACTACACCTAGTTGCTATTGCGCAGTTTCACCTGGCATGCAGATGGTATCTGTACGTACAAATACACAGTGTGGTGAAGGCCATTTTTTCCAATTGAGAACTATTGCAAAGTTAAAATCTTTCCTCTCTTCTAAAGACTAAAAACTGTAATTCATTGTACTTTATTAGATTGTACTTTATTTTGGCCTTCCCAACTCTTCTATTGGTAGATAGTTAAAAATGCTGCTGCTAGATTGCTCACTGGAACTAAGAAGCGTGATCATAACACTCCTGTGCTCTGTGAACTGCACTGGTTGCCAGTGAAATGTAGAATTGTAGAAATGTTTTCGGTCTCGTTGGTTTGTCTGTCTGTCTGTTTGTCCGTTTGTCTGTTTGTTTGTCAGCAGGACAACTCGAAAAGTACTGCACGGATTTTGATGAAATTCTCGGACAATGTGTACATTGGGACAAGCAAGAGCTGATTAAATTTTGGTGACGATCAGTGATCCAGAACATGATCTGGAATGTAGACTATATTGTGTTTGTGACCACATTGCCTTGGCGTAGGTCTGCGCTGTCTGAGCGCTTTTCTAGTTACTATTTGTTTTTAAAGCCTTACATGAATTAGCACAACAATACACCTGCAACCTGCTAAGTCCCTATTGTAACTCTAGGCCACTCAGATCTTCTTCTAAACTTCTTCTCTCTTTTCCCTCCTCTCACCTTAGAACCAGAGGTGACAGAGCCTTTTCTGTTTCTGCTCCCCAGCTCTGGAATAGTCTCCCCCTCCCACATTAGGTCCATTCATACTATTGCTCTTTTTAAGTCCAAGTTAAAAACACTTTTCCCCTAGCCTTTAATACTCCCTAACCCCTTTTCCTCTTTAACTTTTTTATTTAACATTATTTCTGTTTGTTTAATTTCATTATAATTATTATTATTATTATTATTATTATTATTATTACCTCCGCCAAGGAGGTTATGTTTTTGGTCTCGTCGGCTTGTCTGTCTATATCACATTTGCTTGTCTGTTAGTCTGTTAGTGAGCAGGATAACTCGAAAAGTACGCACAGATTTGGATGAAATTTTCGGACAATGTGTATATTTGGACAAGCAAGAGCTGATTCAATTTTGGTGGCGATCGGTAATCCAGAACATGATCTCAAATGTATATTGTGTCTGTGACCACATTGCCCTGGTGGAGGTCTGCGCTCTCTGAGCGCTTTTCTAGTTATTATTATTATTATTATTATTATTATTATTATTATTATTATTACCTCCGCCAAGGAGGTTATGTTTTCGGTCATGTTGGTTTGTCTGTCTGTCTGTTTGTTTGTTTGTCTGTTTGTCAGCGGGATAACTCGAAAAGTACTGCACGGATTTGGATGAAATTTTCAGACAATGTGTATTGGGACAAGCAAGAACTGATTCGATTTTGGTGGCGATTGGTGATCCAGAACATGATCTGGAATTTATATTGTGTCTGTGACCACATTGCCTTGGCGGAGACCAGACAGGACTGCGTTTTTCTATCTTCAGAGCTCCACCTACAGTTGCGAGAAATATAAAAATTACAAGTACATTGTCCATTCTCAACAATCACTGTAAATTTATTTGCAAACCAAAAAGTACGAACCAAAGATGATCATTTTCGTGAGCTACGTTGTCTGACAAGCTGGTAATAATTGCAATTTCCGTTATACCTACTTTCAGTTTCTATTTCGTGGACCCGCGACCAGTCATTCTGCAAAGCGGGATTACAGCGAAACAAATGATAGAGACTGATAAGAGATCCATCGGTCACCCCGTAACGAACCATTTAATCATCGAAGTGACTTTGAGGATGGTAAATTAACAGTGAAACGTTGCCTGGTGTCCCTTTAAATTGCATATTGCATATTCCTTTTATGTTTTATACGCAATATATGCGAGATAAATACAAACGGGACATAAGCGGTATAACCGCCTTTGAGGTGACCGGTTCTACAGAAATAATGTCTTGGCGAAGGTAACTCCGCCTCCGTGCTGCTCTCCTCGCCGGAGTTCTAAACCTCCACCTCGCCATTATTTCTGTAGTCACCTTGTCGGCCGTCATCACTTACATACATTTCCAAACTGTCTGCAGCTAAGAAGATGTACTGACAACTGATAAACCTCTGTAGTAGCAGTGTAAAGGAATCCCTCTGCATTATACATTTTAATCATGTCTTTTTAAACATAGGTTCTTGAGAGAATTTGACTACAAAATAATCTGAATTTAAAATCAGAACAAAACGGAAGCCGTCCTCATCTCCATCCTTTCCATCTTTCAAAAACTGGATCGCTTTCTGTACAGCTATCCATTCCTGGTTACTTCAACTCCACTACCACTGAGGTGAGAAATCTAGGTGTTATCCTTGACTCCACTCTTTCTTTGGATTCTGTTCATAACAGAAACTAGCACTAGTACTGTGAAAAAAGATAGGCATAAGATATGCTCAAACCAACCGGAATCATTTCGAAATTTTGATTGCACAAAAGTTTAGCTATCTTTAAAAAAAAAAAAAAATGCTACAAATGTTTTGTTCTATCCCACAACATTTCTTAATGCCCCACAGTTTGAAGGACGTTTTACAGAATAACTTAATCATCTTGCATCAAGTGAGGCAATGCTGTATTGTGAAGGAGTGTTTTGACTGTTTAACAGGCCTCACAGCAAGGGTTCAGAGGAGAAAAATGTACATAGATGCAATAAATATGTTTAGGCTACAGTGTTTCGTTCTACAAACAAGTATATCTGTTCAGCAAATCGGGGTAAAGTTTTTGGAAATCGTGTAAAGAGTTGTAGCAGGTTGGACTGGGGCTACCTACTAGAATGTCACTAGGCTACAGGCTATCCAACTGAATGAATAGGAGGAGGCAGAATTATAGCAAAATAGTTGTCTTTATTTTTTTCTGAATAAATAGTAATAAATAGCAAGATATGTTTCTTTTATATTAAGTGCTCACATGGACCACCATGGTAGAACAATGTATTCGCGTACACAGCCATGTAACGAGAGGGCCAACCATACAACTTCCCGACAAGTCAAGTGATAAGGATACAAAGTAAGAGAAGAGAACACAGCAAGTCTCACAGCACACGTGAACACTAGGAAAGTATAATAATATGCAAAATCACGCAGGCGGCATGCCTTGTTGCACACGTCTAGTATATTAGGTGTAAGATCACACAATTAAGTACTTGTGGATAGGCTGGTAGATGGCCCAAGCGCCCGATAACTAGGCTGAGGTAGTGAACACAAAAAGAAAGAAATAATAAACAAAACAAAAACTAAAAGACACGCACAAGGAAAACACTAATGGCTCTCTCACAACCTATTTTCCAAACAAAAATAACACTTGGGAAAAACAGTGGTCAATAGGCAACACAGGGTTCTTGTCACATCTAAAAAGAACAGGAAAACAAAACATTCAACACGGCAGCAATAGGCGTGTAAACATTAAAATGTACAACCCCCTTCAAGCGTGCCACTTTAAGTGGCATAGCATTCAGACACACAACACTCAGACATAACTATTGCTAAGTGTATATGTACCTTATTGAATGGGCTAAGTCAGCACCATAGGCCCAGGGAGAGACAGAAAGGGTGCTTGCTCATGCAGGCCCCCCTGGCTTGGGTTAACACGTTTCCTAAATAGGGACAACAGTGTTTATTAGTTGGTTACCAACCTACTAAACTGGATGTCAACCCGTCTAATAATCCCCCCATATACCTCACTGAAGAGTCCAACTGCACACGCAGCTAATCAATCGAGGGAGAGAGAGAGAGATAGCGATAGAGAGTGTGTGACTCTAGGGTCATTTCATGTCAATTCACCCAAATTCTGGAAAATTCCCCGCTTGACCATCTCAGAATTTCCTGAAAAAATTCTACTAAAAAGATACCATTTTTAATAGTAATAATCCAAAATATTAGGTTCATAACCTCAATAGTTTTTTAATAAGAAATATTTCATTTGGAATGCATTTCGGGCATTTTTTGGCATCATAATCTAAGGGCTGTTTTTAAACAGCGATATCTGGAAAACTATCTCACCCATAGCCTTCAAATTTTCTACTGTCAATATATGGTAGTTATAGCCTCCAGACATGGAATTTCAGGATTGTAGCTCAAGCATAACTTAGGATACAGGCGCTCAAACTTCTACCAAAGTATGGCTTGGCAAAATGAGATGGTAACTTTGAAGAGTTGTCAAGGCCCCAGTTTTGGACATAGAAGACTTATATTTTACAGGAAGTATATCTGGCAACAGGTCAAACACTCTACAAAACACGGTCACTCTAAGATGAATGGATCCACAGGTATTATGCCTCAAATATGGGGAAAAACACATTTGTGCCCAAATTCAGAGCCTTATTCCAAAAAACTGAGTTAATGGATCAGGTCCATTTTTTTGTTTTTGAAAGATCGAATTATTGTTAAACTTATATAAAAAAATTGGGAGGGTGTTTTGCCCCATTTTGTCACAATTAATTTTCAAACATGGGCTATATGTGGGTGGGTGATTGTTTTTTCCTCTTGATTCCTAGGGGTGCGTCCACCCAATTTTAGAGCCATATTCCAAGAAACTGAGTTAATGGATCAGGTCCAATTGTTTGTTTTTGAAAGACTAAATTATTGTTAAACTTATATAAAAAAAATTGGGAAGGTGTTTTGCCCCATTTCGTCACAATTCATTTTCAAACATGGGCTATATGTGGTTGGGCGAGTTTTTTTTTTCCTCTTGATTCCTAGGGGTGTGTTTACCTATGACTATGTTTACATAGCCATGTGTTTTGGAGACTGCTGTATTTGTATCCAACCATTTACTAAATATGTGAATTGATCTGATAAAAGATTCACCTCTCCCTTGTTGAGTTCTTTATAGTCATGTTTTGACCTTTTTATTCTCCATTGAAGAACATACAAATTCATGTTTTTACCTTAATTTTGTGTAATAAAAGTGCTTGGTGTTTGATCAACATTTTCAGAGTCAACAGTAGATTTTTTGCTCATTGTAGTTGCATTGCATTAATGAAAACAATGACAGAAATCTCTCTTGATTACTGACTCTTCATAATTTGAATTTGAAGTAAGCAAAGACCTTACTACGTACATAAAAACACTAGTGCTGGCAAAATTAACTGATTAATCACATGATTAATCCAAATAATTTAACTCAGATTAAAAAAATTAACTCAGATTAATCCTGATGGATATGGTTCCACTTTCATGGCATGTATTATGTTATGTATTATGTTATGTATTTCAGATAGAAAATGGCTTGGTTATCAAGTCAAACTATACAAAGATTATGGCCTAGCTTGTGACTGTCCAACAACATGTTTGGGGAATCCTTGGGGGTAGGGGACAGGTGTGAATTGCCCCATTTGAGATGAACAAAGCCAACTATTTAGTATCAGGGCCTTTACAGGGCAAAATAAGGATCCAATATACCCTAGCATCCAAATTCTTACTGGAGGAAATGAATTGCGATTAAAAGTGATTAATCATGATTAATACTTGCAAAATTTTGTGATTAATCAGATTAATTTTTTTAATCGTTTGACAGCACTAAAAAAACACAAAAGATATAACTTGTGCAATGCGTTTATTTTTATTTGTTTTTTGAAAGAATAAAATGAACTCTCCTTGAATTTTGCGCTCATTACAAAATTTCATTTAACTTCAACAATGTTTTAAGAGATTGACAATCACCATGTGATTCTTCATCTCTATATTTCTTCACTTAAAACAAATCTATGCCATTGTTTGGCATAGAGACGATCATTATTCATTTTCTGCAATGTTTACAGCACTGCAGTGTGGATATGATCCTTCCTTCAATTCAATGTTGACCGAGAACAAATTCAAACTTGGACAAGATTCAAAAGCCATTTGTATGATCTTCCATGTTGTCTACATGAGGGTGGCTCTAGCGTTTTTCCAATATGCTACCAAAAAATAAAATCAATAAAATCACAGGACGACTACACCTTCACTCTTTTTGATTGTAGAGCTTCAAAAGGCTAATTACTAGCACAAATATGAAAATAAAATTTAAAAAATCATAAATGTAAGTCGACTGGTTATGGTGGTGGGGTATGGGTTATCACGGTTTGATTGCGCACATGCTGTATCTGTGGGTGTGTCTGTCAACCACCATGATGTAGAAGCCATGTCTGTTTGGTTGGGCTGGATGAATTTAATAATGCTATGTCTGAAATAATTTCTGTCTAAACCAGGCAAGCAAATGTTTAAGATAACTAAGTCTTACATTTGAATCTGGAAAGTAAAAAAATACATAGTTGTGCAATTTAATACTGTATTGCTGCTGCATTTGGTTGAGTTTGCTTCTTTCAGATGCAGCATGCAGATACTACTTCACATAGAAGTATCTGTATTTGAAATTATAACAGAAACATGTAGGGAAGGGTGGCAGATCCAAGGTAAAAGCGAAGGAGGAGTATCCAAAACATGTCTCAAATAAAGTTGATTGACTTTGACATGGCAATGTAAATATAGGTACACGTGGTAAAGGTAAACAAGTCAATGTTTGCAATATGGCTCTGGAGTTGGGTGGACACACCCCTAGGGATCAAGAAGAAAATACCAACATATACCCCATGTTTGAAAATGAATTGTGACAAAATGGGGCATAACACCCTCTCAAATGTTTTATGTAAGTTTAACAATAGTTTGATCTTTCAAAGTAAAAAAATGGACCTGGTCCATTAACTCAGTTTTTTTAGAATATGGCTCTGAAATAGGGTGGACACATCCCTAGGAATCAAGAGGAAAAAACAATCACCCACCCACATATAGCCCACGTTTCAAAATTAATTGTGATGAAATGGGGCAAAACACCCTCCCAATTTTTTCATATAAGTTTAACAATAATTTGATCTTTCAAAAATAAAAAAATGGACCTGATCCATTAACTCAGTTTTTTTGGAATATGGCTCTGGAGTTGGGCAAAAATGTGTTTTTCCCCATATTTTAGGCCTAATACCTGTGGATCTATTCATCTTAGAGTGACCATTTTTTGTAGATTGTTTAACCCGTCACGTGAAATACTTCCTGTAAAATATGGGTCTTCTATCTCCAAAACTTGGGTCTTGACAACTCTTCAAAGTTGCTGTTTCATATTGCCAAGCCATACTTTGGTAGAAGTTTGAGTGCCTATATCATGAGCTACAATCCTGATATTCCATGTATGGAGGCTATAACTACCACATATTGACAGTTGAAAATTTGAAGGCTATAGGTGAGATGGTTTTCCAGATATTGCTGTTTAAAAATGGCCTTAGATTATGGTGACCAAAAAGCATGTCATTTGAAATATTTTTTATAAAAAAAACTATTGTCCGTATGAAGCTAATATTTTGGATTCTTACTATTAAAAATGCTATCTTTTTACTAGAATTTTTTCAGGAAATTCTGAGATGGTCAAGCAGGAGGCATTGGGTGAAATGACATGAAATGACCCTCTATGGAAGTTGCCGCTAGTGTGCGTCCTGAGCGGATAGAGAAAATAACGTTATCAATGCGCTGTGAAGCGTACTAGACATTGGCAATAAAACATAGCTGTTTATGCCCAATCTACCTTAATGGACGACTGCACACTTCCAACAGCCAGATGGGAAAGCGGAGCAACACTGAGAAGGGATAGTCCCAGGGGCAAACTTTCTAAAAGAAGAAATTGTTTACGTGAGAGACTATCGGTCCGCATCAGCGGTGGATAAGGAACGTCATATGAAAAACAAAGTGCTTACGTTCTTAACGGTGGCACAACACCGGACAAACTGCACTGGCTCAATACAGTCCGGGCTGTTCACTACGGGAGCAGTCAAGCTATAACAAGAGGTTTGTGTTGAAAAGATACACTACGGGATATGGTCATAATACTATGAAAGTGCTGAAGTTAACAAACAAAAGGGAAACAGAAACCTACCAGCGTTCTTCCAGCGACAGACAACGAGCACCCACGCGCCAAACAATTCAAGTGACCGACATTGTTGAACTAAAAAGGAAACTGCGTGGATATCACCACCCCCCGGTGGGCGTGCACCCGATGCCGTCGGCCAGCCTCACCACATTCGCCCCTTACTGAAAAGGTTCCCCGTGTCTGAACAGTCAACCTTGCCACAGAGTTTAGAAGAGTTTAGTTTTTTTTCTCTCGACGCTTAACAGTTATTTTTTCTAACACGATCTTTGAGGCTATAACACTTGAAGCTAATCTGTTCAGTCTTCAAACTAAAAAACAGTGCTTTAAACTCATTTTAAAATCATGTGACAAGATTTTCGCTAAACTGTCAACACAACTGCACAGCAAAACTGTATCATTAATCAATCATTGCAAAATGCAAAGCTACACTGTTAAGCAACAATGCTTAGACCAGGGGTCGGCAACCCAAAATGTTCAAAGAGCCATATTGGCCAAAAAAAACAAAAACCATACCTGTCTGGAGCCGCAAAAATCTAAAAGCCTTATATAAGGCAACATAGACTGTCAATACATAAGATGTATGTCTACTATTAAAATGACTAAGTAGGCTACACATAGGCCTACAAAATAAACATTCATGATTACGTGTAAATGTTTATTTTCCCTGCAGCGCATCCTTGAGAGAATTACGCACCACGTGACTACTGATGTACAATAGGCCTATTGCTGCTTCAAGTTTAGCGTAACTCCCATTACAATATTATAGATTTTTTGTTTTTTGTTGCACTGGTTTTAGGTCTCAAGAACAAAAAAGTGCATAGCCTCATGCTATTTTCAGCCCATGTGGAAATTAAATGTTCTCTTCAATAACAATAGAAATTAATGTTCAATAACAATCAACAGAGCGCAAAAAACAGCAGCCTGTCAGCTTGCAATTATAAAAATAAAACGGCTGCCTTTTGAAAAGGTAAGTCAAATGGCAAGTTAAGTAGCCTAAGTCAATGCAAATGAGAAAAATAAATAAAACAATCTTTTAATTCTCTCCCTCACTCAGCGTCAGAGATTAAATAAATTACAATCCCAAAGGAGTAACGCAGTTTGCGATTAAAAAGCAGCTGGCTTAAAAAATCATCAGTCAGTCGAAAATAAGACTGATAAAGTTCGATTTCTGTGCATTATCCTCGTCTCATAAGTTTGCAAATGCCACGAAGTCTGTGCAACTGTCAAACGCAGCAGCATCCTTCTCTTCCCCCCTCAGCTACAGGCAAGTAGGCTACATCATCGGACCCTGCACCTTGCAAAATAATCACTGTTGAGTGTGTGATCGTATAAAGAATACAAGACTGCACTGAACAATGCTAAAACAGCTTATTATTCCTCGCTTATACATGAACACAAAGACGATCCAAAATTCCTCTTCAACACTATATCAAATTTGACAAAAAGTAAGACTGAAGTAACTCAGTCCATTCCAAGTCACCTCAGCAGTGACGACTTCCTGAATTTTTTCAATGAAAAAATTGAAACCATACGACTTAAAATTAGCAACATGCCTACAGCCTCTCTACTAACTACTGATAGCTGTAGCCAACCCGTAGCATACCTTGACTCCTTTATGCCCACTGATACATTAGAAATTTCTTCTCTCATTACTAAAGCGAAGGCGTCAACATGCCTACTTGATCCTATTCCTACTTACCTCCTCAAGGCAGCCTTTACACCGCTAGCTGAGACATTACTTGAAATTATCAACAGCTCACTCCTAGCGGGACATGTACCAACTACTTTCAAGACATCAGTCATTAAACCATTGATTAAAAAAACAAACCTTGACCCTGATCTTCTGGCTAATTACAGACCTATATCCAACCTTCCTTTTATATCCAAAATTCTAGAAAAAATTGTGTTCAAACAAATTTGTCGCTTCCTAGACGAAAACAAAATCCAGGAAGTCTTCCAATCAGGATTTAGAGCTAATCACAGCACTGAAACAGCCTTAGTTAAAGTCTTCAACGACCTCCTTCTTTCCATGGACAATGGTAATGTATCCATATTAATCTTACTTGATCTTAGTGCAGCTTTTGACACCATTGACCACGATATCCTACTACACAGACTCGAACATACGATAGGCATTAGAAATTCAGCACTAGCTTGGTTCAAATCCTACCTCACTGATCGATACCAATTTGTACATGCTCACAACGTCTCATCTTATCATGCTAAAGTTAAATATGGCGTTCCGCAAGGCTCAGTACTGGGCCCCCTACTATTCTCTCTATATATGCTACCTCTGGGTGAAATCATTAGGAAACATGGCATTGCATTTCACTCATACGCAGATGATACACAGCTTTATCTCTCTATGAAGCCTAGCGACTGTACTCCGACAACCAAACTTAATGCCTGTCTTGAAGACATTAAAGTCTGGATGTCAAAAAATTTCTTATGCTTGAACTCAGATAAAACTGAAGTTATGATGATTGCCTCTAAACAACTGAAGGACACCTCGCTTCACCATCATAGCTCACTTAGCAGTCCTACACTCTCATTTAGCTCACAAGTGAAAAATCTGGGGGTACTTATTGATCAAGACCTCTCCCTGAATAGCCATGTAAAGCACATTTCTAAAACATCATTTTTTCACCTTAGAAACATTGCTAAGGTTAGGAAGTTCCTGTCCTTTGAGGATGCTGAAAAACTTATACATGCATTTGTTACCTCCAGACTCGACTACTGCAATGCTCTGTTCTCAGGGTGCAGTAACACCTGCATTAAAAGTCTACAGCTAATCCAAAATGCAGCAGCTAGAACACTCACTAGAACTAAGAAATATGAACATATTTCTCCCATTCTAGCATCTCTACACTGGCTTCCTGTCAAAAGTCGAATTGACTTCAAAATCCTTCTCATGACGTATAAGGCACTTAATGGCTTAGCTCCTGCATATATTACAGATTTACTGGTTCCATACCATCCAGCAAGACCTCTGAGATCTCAAAATGCTGGCCTCCTTGAAAAAGTGACCATATCTAAAACTACAATTGGGGGAAGAGCTTTTGCCTATCGAGCACCTCTTCTATGGAATTCTATTCCTCCCTACATTCGCGAAGCGGACACTCTCAATACCTTTAAGTCTAGACTTAAAACCTTCCTTTTGACATTTCCTATAATTAGGAGTGGGCCATGGCATATCACCATTCCTCTTGGGCTTTCTTGGGAGGGCTACCTCTGCTGTTTTTCCAAGGCGGCCACTGACCACCCCCTTCTGGGTTGGTGAGATGCCATGTACCATACCTTAGTTATGCTGCGATAGCCTAGTGCTGCCACCTTCTGCACACTTGCCATCCTGTACAACCCTCTTTCTCCTCTCTCTCTCTCTCCCTCTCCTCACTCTAGCTAGATTATATGACACATATCATGAAGTGATATCCTCCTAGATTGGCCTAATCCTCTTGTTTCTGTTTCTCTTTGTTTCTCTTGCCTCCTCTGCCCCGACGCACTGGCTGAGTGATGAACCTCCCGTACCTCCCTGCCACCAACCCTACCCCACTACGGATGCTGACCAACCTCCCCGGAGCCACACACCATGACCATCCCCCTTTTCTCTGAGGCCCGTGATGGAACTGGCCTGATGGCCCCCTGATGACCACTACTTAGATGGCGACCAACACCCAATGAACTCTGATCCCACTCCAAATACTGACTAATCCCACACTCCAACTACTGACTCCATCCCTTGGCCCTGACTGTCGCACAAACTATGTGTATATCATCTCTGACTACATTCAGTACTCATACTGTTTTGTGTTAACCATGGTCAATCTATGCATCAGACTTTACGGATACTTTATTAGGCCCCAGGCAGGTAGGCTGAGTCCATGAGGCGTGGATCTGCCCAAGGTTTCTTCCTACATAACAAACTATTTACAAAGCGAGGGAGTTTTTCCTTGCCCCTGATTCTCATGGATGCTTCCCGTACTGTCTGTAAAGCGCCGCGAGACAATGTACTGTATTTGTGCGCTCTACAAATAAAATTGAATTGAATTGAATTGAATTGAATCGTGATGGGCGTCTTTGAACTCTCTCAGGGATGAGAAGTGGGAGAGCGTGCCTCGCTCTATCCCTGACTGTCAGCTTGCGCTCGAATGATAAAAACGGCTTCCAGCATTTGAAGCGCAAACTTCTTAAATATCATATAAAATGAAATATATTTACAACTACACACATTTTTACAACATAAGAATGTTTGTGTCATGTTAACCCCCTAAGAAACCATATTTAAAAAAAATAATAATAAAATAAAAAAAAAGTTATTTTTCCATTTTCACACATTTTTGCAAAACCTCCATTGAGCCAATAGGGGAGTGCTAAAGAGCCGCGCGTTGCCGACCCCTGGCTTAGACAGACAGCGGGTGTGAAACTGTCAGACAAACTTTTTCATACATCTGCAAAAACAGAACGTGGGTGTGAAACTGTCAGCATCGGACTGTAACATAAAAAACAATGTTTTTCTGTAATCAACAGAATGCATTCTGTCTTGTACTCACACTATTCTTAGGACTGCCTTCATAAATCGTAACTGACTGTCTGTATCAGCTTTTCACCCTTAAGTGCAGCTGTAGCCTATAAAAATTGTGTTTATCATTTGTGTTTTTATACCTTGATGTTGTTTGTCTCCCATATAATCTGCGATTCTGCGTATAGTTTGTGTGTGTGTGTGTGTGTGTGTGTGCACCCGTCTCTCTCTCTCTCTCTCTCTGTGTGTGCGTGCGTGTGTGTGTGTGTGTGTGTGTGTATGTGCGCGTGTGTGTGTGTGTGTGTGTGTGTGTGTGTGTGTATGTGTGCATAGGGTATTTAAGGTGGCACCCAGATGATTGTGTTCACACTCCTCTGAGCTGAGAGAGATCACCAACAGCTCGTCGAGATACAACCCAGTCTTCGGCTGCTGCTGTTAGAATCTGCCTGCAAGGTCTCAGATCCCAACACTGAGGAGACAATGAAGCCCAGGTATGTATCTCAGATTTCAACACTCTTATTCAACAAATTCTATTGTAAAATTATTCTTTCAGTAATAGGATGACGCATTTTGAGTATGTAAAAGTACCTGGCATCTTTCAATTAATTCAGACTTGGGGTATTAATTTGTGCAACCGTCTGCACCAAACAACCACATGGATCACCATAGAATCGTTTTACAGTAAAAAAAAACAAAGAGAGACAGATTATTATTTTGTTTTTAGTAAGTGATAACGGCTGACGAGGTGACCGGTTCTGCTGAAATAATGGTATGGTGGAGGTTTAGAACATAGAACTTAGCACACAACGTGGAGATGGAGTTACCTCCGCCAACACATTATTTCTGCAGAACCGGTCACCTTGAAAGTCGTTATCCCACTTATCTCCCGTTTGTATTACTCTGCTGTATATTTAAAGAAGCGTTTAAAACATGCAAAGAAACATGCAACTGTAATTTAAAAGAGGTTAACCTGTTCGGTTTGGGTACTATTTTCAGTTGAAAGTAGATCTACAAGCCTGCTTGTTGTTGATGAGGCATTGATATGGAACAGTGGTGAAACATTTTAACAGAAATCGTCTCAGGTAGCCAGTTATACAAAAACAATGCCCACCCCATCAGCCAATCAGAGAAGACAATCACTTCTGAAGGGAGATAATTGTTTATATTTTTTGACAGTGTGTTGACCCTCGCTGTACTTCTCCAGATCTTAACAGTGAGAGTTGCCATGTGCCAGGTACCTTCCCCATTAATTGCTATAAGATTACAGTGCATCAATATGCCTTCATTGATCACAAGATTTTCATATTTGTGTCGTACTTGAGTTAATGTGTGTAGTACTTGACTTACTGAAATGTGTGTCATATGTGAGTTACTCATAATCCTTGTCCCTATTGCAGGAGGAGTTTCCACTGGATATGGCAGAGAACTCTGATGATGATATGTATGACAACTGCGATATGAAGAAGATGTCAGACGTAGCATACAGGTCCCTAAATGATAAAAAAAACACAGATAATACATTTAAGGACAGTTGGGCTAAGGCGGAGAAAAAATGTGAAAACAAGCCATTGCAAGATAAATACTGTGCTGCCTTGTATGTATACGCACTTGGAAACACTGCTCAAGGGAAACTATATACAATTTTCAATGCTGCTACTCGTACTGGTAGAGATGCCTACATAGGAAATCAATATATGTGGGTTTTTCTTCATTTTTGGTTAACACGTGCAGTACAGGACCTGAACACCCAACGAAAATGCTTTGATACTTTTCGTGGCACCAAAGTAAAATTTCCTAAAAATGTTAAAAACAAAGAGATTCGTTTAGGTTCATTCATCTCTTCATCCCTCAAGCAAGATGTAGCAGAACAGTTTGGAACAACTTCTTGTTTTGAAATCAAAACATGCTATGGTGCCTATATTGAAGATTATAGTCCTTTCGAAAGTCAGGAAGAGGTGCTGATTCCTCCCTATGAGACATTTAAAGTTACTGATGTAAAAGCAAATGACTGGTGTGAAACTGTGTATGTGTTGCAGAGTACTGAGGTGGCCAAAAGTAATCTGAATTGTAAACTGGCACCCAAGCAGTCCAATACAGGTCCCAATAAGAAGCCCAGTAAGGGTTCCAATAAGAAGCCCAATAACCGTAAGCCTTGAGACACAGAATCAGTGCAGTATCTCTATTATTGCTACCACGCTCGTCTTAAAGGCTAAATCTAAATCTAAAAGGCTTAACATCAATTAGTCTACTTAGCTTCTGATAATGTTAGAAGTGTCCTGTCTACTCTTATTGGGAACTTTGCTCTGGCACAAATAGCCATCTATGAATTTGAACCAGCAGTATATTTCTGGCTCCAATACAGTTATGACTGCTTAAATAAAATAATACTGTAAGAGAAAGAATACAATAAATGACTTTATTCTGCTCTGGGGATCTTGCTGGTATTCCATCTCTTTCTGGGACTGATGTGTATCTTCTTTTGTTTTTTTAGTTGCATCATATAGAGATATTTGTGATTTTCCTTTTTCTTTTCACATTTTACAAACATTGAGGCTAAAATAAACTGTGCTTATGTGCTTATGAATACAAATGAATTTGAACTTTTTTCTGTCCTTCCCTACCACCCTACTACACACATGGTAAAGGTAAACACATCCATAGGAATCAAGAGATAGGAGAAAAATAAAATTACCCACCCAAATATAGCCAATGTTTGAAGATCAAAGTTTGACCAATTGACCAGGCAATGTGTCAAGATGGGACAAAACACCCTCCCAATTCCTTTTAATATAATTTTAACCATAATTTGATCTGTGAAGAAAAGTAAGTTTGGACCTGATATATTAATTAAGTTTTTTGGTATATGATCCTGAAGTTGGGCAAAAAATGTGTTTATTTTTCTTAATACCTGTGGATCTAATCATCTTAGAGCAACTGCAGTATATCTAGGAGAATGTTATCCTATTACCAGACATACTTACTGTAAAATATAAAGTCTTCTATCTCCAAAACTGGGGCCTTGTCAACTCTTCAAATTTGCCATTTCATTTTGCCAAGCCAAATTTTAGAAGATGCTTGAGTACCTGCCATCGATATCTTTGAACAATGTTTTCTCTGAAATGTGTAGTCCATTTAGGCCTACATGTATGTATACTTGGAGGTGCTACCAGGCAATATTAAGTATACAGGATATATGAACTATACATGATACATACATATACATTTAGTGCACACTCATGTCTTCCTTTCTTAATTCATAGCATATAATATATAAATTAAGAAAAGAAGACATGAGTGTGCGCTATTCTTCGTCTTATTCTTCACTTCACTTTTCTTTTCTTTCTCTTCTGTTTAGAGCTTCTCTATAATCTAAGTCATAAGTTATTTAAGATAAGTAAGATTAAGTTTCTTTTCCCCACTTTTCTTTGTTTTCTCATTAAAAGGAAAAAAATTACCCCCAGTTAATTTAAGCTATATTAAGTTTCTTGTTTCTGACTATTTTACTTTTTTTTATTATTATTTTATTGTATTTTGTTTTGTTTTTATTTTATAGCACTTTGGCTGACTGTTGTCTATTATAAAGTGCTTTACAAATAAATTTGACATTGACTGCACGCACTCATGTCAATAGCAAGATGCATACCAAATCTGAGGTCAGTTGGACAAACGGTTTGAGAGTTATGCATGGAACACACACACACACACACAGACACACACACAGAGAGAGAGAGAGAGAGAGAGAGAGAGAGAGAGAGAGAGAGAGAGATGTTCCTTGCATTAATAGATAGATGATTATTGTAAAAAATCATAGCTTACCGACTTCCACTTCAACACTGTGTATGGAGGCTGTGAAATATGTGTGTCTCAGGGTTGGCAGCCCTGAATCACTCCATCTTTTTAAGAAAATGGATTATGCATCCCCTTACCTGGAGATACATATGTGGATGAAAGCACACTGTAAACCCTGACATGTTTGATGAACATAATATTTTAATGTATTTCCACTAACATGTCCGTTTTTCATTTTTTCATTTTCCCATAAATAAAGGCATTTCAAGCCATCTCAAACATTTTGAGTATACTTACACTCCCATGATCCTTTGCAATACACTGAACCCAGAAAAATGCAACTTTTAGATTTTGTGATACAGCGCATATATAACAGTTGTGTACGTCTGACAGGCTGATTTATGTGTAGGCCTATAATACTTTTGTAAGAACAAGGCCTTGAACTTGAAAAAAACCTGAGAAATATGTTTAACAGCCTGGGGTCCGGGACCCCTGTGGGGATACGGTTAGGACTATTCCAAACTCATGTCTGTAGCTCAGTGAGTTTTTGTCCTATAAATATATGAGTAGCACCACTAGAAACCTTGGATGAACCCTGACTGAAAAGAGAGGCCTAAGATAAGCACAAACCAACTGTAGGACATTTCGACATGTTCAATTGCACAAACATTTAGCAATCAAGAAAATCAACTGTTGCTAATGTTTTGTTCTGTCCCACCATATTTCTTAGTGAGTGCTATTTCAAATCAACGTTCCACTGGTGGGGTGTGCCCCACAGTTAGAAGGACGTTTTGCAAAATGGCTGTCACCATGAATCATCACAAAATGTCCAAGAAGGAATGAGGCAATGCTATATTCTGAAGAAGTAGTGTTTTGACTGTTTTAACTACAGGTCTCACACAGGGCCGTTGCAACAAGACAGGCAAACCAGGCATTGCCTGGGGCCCAAGGCTGAAAGGGGCTCCCAAATTGACTGTTTGATCTTTTCAGTATTTTTGTGAGGAGTGTTTTTCAATAAAATGTGATTCAAGACTGAAGGTAGACAACTGTAAGTTCAACACAAATAATTATATTAATA
>JAODXP020001966.1:17500-26093 GCA_027497455.2 Sardinella longiceps | reverse complement strand
TGACTTCTTCTGAATTGTAAAAAAAAATTGCCCCCATGTCCCTCACAGAAATATAATTATCTTCCCCGCCTGACCAAGTGTGCCACACTGTAGCCCTAGACACATTTGATGAATACATCTGACCAATCACATCAACAGATCATCTGATAAAATGCTGAACAATGCATTTATGAATTGCTGTACTCCACAATCAGAGGAGTCATGAGACGTAGGTCACTACAGTTTGTTGTGTTGCAGAATGTGTTGATAATGTGACATATCACTGACATCGAACTTTTAACCAGTCACAGCAAAAGCGTGCAATGACAATAAAGTTGACAATAAAGTCATGTGTAATTCACATGAGTGTGCATGTGTCAGACCAAGAACACAAAAACAAATGAGGTTTGTTTGTTTTTTTCATGGTAAATTTTATGTGAAAATTTACTTGAGCTATACATGCAGCTTCCTTTAGCACTGCAATAGGAAAACTCTGAAAAAACTGATATCTTCAGTTATTGCTTGCAGTCGTTTTTTGTTTGTTTTTTTGTAAAAAACCTAGAAGTATGAACATGTCGATAACACTTTCTATGAACCCAGTATTCATAAAGTATTATAAATGCAGTCATAAAGAGTTATAATGCATTCAAAAAGGCTTATAACTACTGACATTAGTATTCATAACTACTTATATGTTCTCATGACTACACTCATAAGGAATTATAATGTTATCTTCTAAGACTTTAGAACTTGAAGTTTCACAAAGCATTATAGCCTTCTTTGGCCTTTTGATACTAGGGGAACATACCACTTTACTTAGTGTCTGTTATGGTGCCTTATTCATTTTCATGAGTAGTTATGTGCTCATCTTACTTTACTTAGGGTATGTACTGAGCACTTGTAACTCATCATTATGCGACATGAGCTATCGGATATAACGTTGAAGCATTGTAATGCTTTGTGACACTTCAAGCTTTAAAGGCTTATGGGATAACATTATAATGCTTTATGAGTACAGTCATGAGAACACATAAGTATGAATTCTAATGTCAGTAGTTATAAGCCTTTATGAATCCATTATAACCCTTTATGAATGCATTTATAATGCTCTATGAATACTGGGTTCATAGAAAGTGTTACCAAAATGTCTATAAATCCTTCTCACTTCACCCATTATAGTTTTGAACACACATGTAGGCCTATAGAATATGATTTAAAAAGTAATGCATTAGAAAACATCTGTATAAATATTTATTGTGGAGCATGTTTGAGCTGGCTTATAGCCAAGTGCAACCTGTGTATACAGTTTTTTGTTTGTTTGTTTGTTTTGTTTTTTTAAGTAGTGGGTTCGGCTTATAAAAATATGGTATTATAGAGACAGGTCCTCAAATACCTTGAAATTACCTTTTATGTCTGTGACATAAAACTGGATCCCTTGGCTTGCTTTACTTCCCAAGGCACAATCACAGCCACCAGATGTCAGTCTTGGTAGGAAACAGTCGTGTTGACACAGATCCCAGTGAAATGCAACTTCAAAACCAGGGTATAGTAAAGAGATCCAAGATAAGTGGACAAAAGTGGGGCTTGACCAGTCTGGGTTTACAAATAAGTTATGTGTTTCATGAAGGCTGTAAAGAGACAGTGGCTTACTCTATTGAATTCTAGGTAATAATGTTTTATTACACATAAACATGTACAGTGTGTGTGTGTGTGTTGTGGTTGTGTGTGTGTGTGCATTATACAAAGAGCCCTCTGGGAACCCAGAGACCCTATATTATATCATTACAAACACCAAGCAAGGATAAGTTAGACCGGCAAGGTCAAACTGGATGTCATTCTGAGGGAAGGGAGGAAGAAAAACAGAAGACCGATCCATGTTGAGTCTCTCTCTCCGGTCTAACAATGGCTTTGATTAAATGATCAATGAAGGACCCTCAACCTATGTTGAGTGATAGCCAATCTGACGAATGGCCTCTGTACCTGCATGTGTGTGGTCCTGGATGTCCCAGAGTATAACTTTACAACACCACACACATAAACACACACACACACACACACACACACACACACACACACACACACACACACACACACACACACACACACACACACACACACACACACCTGCAAAAGTCCAATTCCACACTAAGCCAAGCACCATCAACCTGTGTCATTTTTAACAAGGCTCAGTTACGTAGCTCCAGGTTGTAGTCTACAGCCTAGTTAGGAGCAGGCTAGTGTGTGTTGTTTTGTGAAACCAAGTCAAAACAATGAGATCCAGGATAACCCAAAAATTGTGAAATACCCTACAGGTGTGGTGCCCTAAACGGAAATGCTTGGTGGTGCCCCCAATTAGGGTATTCACCGGCTATAACAGGTTGTATGTGAGACAGCAAAACAAATTCATAATTTGGGAATTGAATGAGAATGAGGAAAGGAAACTGGGCGCGAGAGCGCTGGTTGTACTAAGTTTTAAATGCTTTAAGTGTTGCTCTGGAGTGATTTCAAGCCCTGTTGAATAAGCCTACTAAATGCACTAAATAGTGCATTAACAATATCATATAGACATATAAATGTCATATAGACATATAAATATCAATAGACATATAAAATATCATTCAAAAATCTTGTCATCAGAAAAGAATGCAGCATCGTATAGCTCATATCCTCTGAAGGTCATCCAGCTGAATTCTTACAATATGGTTGTCATGTCCAAAATAAAGTTGAGCTTGTTAAATCTGTTCATCTTATGACTCCATTATGACTCCAAGTGAACAACCTCATCCACATACAGTACACTGTACCTTGTTCACTTACTTACTTACTAAAACATTAAAGGAACACTTTTTCATTGATATGGCAATGGCATGAGGTCGGTTGAACTTTTATTTTGGGGGTCTCTATCAGAGTTGTATAAAGTACCGGAGTAGAGGAGTGGAGTAGAAGTAGAAGTACCATATCAAAAAAGTACAGATACTGCATTTTAGTACTTAAGTAGGCTACTTAAGTAGTTCTACTCGTTACTATACATCTCTGGTCTCTATGCAATAAGCCCTCTGTAGGCTTTTATTTTCTTGAAAAGATGTGGCATTCTAAGACATTGGCCTATCCATATCTGTATACAGTAGATATCCACAGGGCCGGCCCAAGCTCAAAGGGGGGCCCCTCACCGTCACCACAGGCTAAAATCCAAAAGTTGGCCAGATTATATTGCACCCAAAGAGTAAGAAAACTGTGACTGTTCAGTTTCCTGAACTACCTAATCATGGGAAAAACTGAAAGGCTACCAGTCATGAACATGAGATGGCTCCCTTTGCCCAATAACAGAACATTACAAGCACATTTACCGGTGGCTTTGCTCTAATTATATTATTTGCTTGCACTGCATGCAGTTGTGATCCTAGCGTACTGTGAAATAATTTGACTTATCTATCCTGCACTTACGAGGCCCCCGGTGGTCTGGGGGCCCCAAGAGACGGGGTAGTTGGCCTCGAGCCGACTCTGGATATCCAACCTTTTTTTCAACATTCTGAGATCTGATGTGTTTTAGAAGTGTTCCTTTGAACAGTGCAAATAGAATGCATTCAACTTTCAATTTATCACAAAAAAACCCCACAAATGCTAATTTACTAACCAGATACCCTTGTACAGCATTTATGATGAGCCTTTGAAATTATCAGTTTCAGCCCCACAGCTCCCTCTTTGGTGACCACAGCAGAACTACAGCTGATTTCCTGGAAATGACATCACAGACAAGCTTTGTTCTGATTGGCCCATTTATTGTGGCTATGTCTATGTTGAACATTTCCACCAGAAGGAGGGACATATTCCAAGAGGGCACAAGGAGTGTACAAACATAATTCACCAAAGCCTGCAGGTCAGCTCTGTATCTATGGGGAGATTGCCAAATACAGTCCAAACTTTGCTCATGAAAATCAACAGTAACACAAACAATAATTAAATATTCAACATAAATTACTGTAAAACCTTAATTAAAAGCCTGCTTGGACAGTCATTTTCAGACATTTTCATCTACATTGGTCAGATCTTTTGATTCTTTTTATAAATAAATAAAAAAACATGTTTTGCTTTGCCAAGATATTAATTAACCTACTAATTTAAGCCTTTAGCTATGTGAGTGATCAATAACATAAATGAATAATTTCATAAGGCCCAAATTATGACATGAGACTGCCAGACATCAGGGAGCAGTCACACAGTCTCAGGGTGAAACAGAGTGTGATTTTAATATTCATAGTCTTTGTGGAAAAGTGTTCCCCTTCAGTCAAGTTCAGCAACCCCCTTCTGTTTACTCAACAAAACAACGCCCTCTAATGTTCAATAATTCCATTCTCTTTTTCCAACAAAACAGCACCCTGTTTAGTTTAACCGAGTCCTTCTGCCTCGTTTTCGAGATGGCAAAACATTACAAAACGTTTCATGGGGATGAATGGGAACTGTAGCAAAACATTTCAAAATGTTACAACCGCTGAATTCACCAGTCTTTTTGGTCTTTGGTATTTTTTGCCCTCAACAGTGCCTTCCAGGCAGCGCTGCCTTCAAGGCACTACTCCACTCAGTTTATGGTTAGGATGAGGGTTGAGGGGGTTAGGTTTAGGAATAGGGTAACGGCCGATTCACACACAAACCTGTGCGTGAGCGGCGCGTAAGCGGTGCGGGCACGGTTTTGGGGCGATTTCATTTAGAATACATGTTAACAGGTTAGGTCATTCAGACTGCACGCATGTTCTGCGCGGCTCCTGTCCGGTTTCTGAGCGGTGAACCGCGCAGCTCCCGCGCTGCTTTTTTGAAATAGAAACAAGTTCTATTTTTCCAAGCGTTTTCAGCGCGGTAAGCGGAACTTGCGCGGTGTCCATAGATTTTGAATGCAGAGCTCGGGCAGCCGCTTCGTGCAGAACACCGTAGAGACAATTTCTTGTGTGAATGCCCAAGCCCACAGGCACCGCTCACGGACCGCTTATGGACCGCCCCGCTCCCGCACCGCGAACGCGCAGTTTGTGTGTGATTCGGGCCTAAGGGTAGTGCCTTTTAGGCTATGCTGCCTGGAAGGTGCCGTTGGGGGCAAAAAACACCATTGGGCGCTGTTTTCTCTATGAAACAGCGCCCCCTATAGTTCATTCAGGGGATAGAAGCTGGAGTGCAGCAGTAGTGCTGTGTTGGCTTCTCATATCTCATGAAGAGGTTCAGTACCATATACATCTCATGCTATCTCTTTTCTCTTCTGACAAATAAAACAACTAAATCGGCCAAAAAAATTACTTGAATAAAATAATTTTAAAAAGTCCATTCATCGATACCATGCAAGGGCTCCATCTAGTGTCCATTCTAGAGGGGGCGCTGTAGAGCAGTGGTGGCGTTGACGTCTCCATCCCATGAAAACACCAAAATAATCTGAATACAACTGAAGGGCCAATCCATTGTTTTTATGAAACAGCGCCCTCTTGTGTCTGTTCTGGGGAGGTGCTGCAGTGTGATAGGACTGTAGCATTGGCTCCAATAACATGAATGGAGTCAAAATCCCCTTCAATCATTCAGTCATTCATTAATTACTTCATTCATTAATTGTCTTTGTGAAACAGCGCCCTCTTGTGTCTGCTCTGGGGAGGAGCTGCATTGCAATGGAGCTTCAACGTCAAAAGCCCATTCACTCAAACAGTCATTAATTGTCTTCGTGAAACAGCGCCCTCTGGTGTTGGGCTCAGGAACCCCAGTCTCTGTCCTCATCCAGACGGGCTCTCTGCTTCCTCAGGGCCTTGTACATGGGGCCAAACTTGTTCCGCCCGCCTCGCACACGTGCAGCACGGATCGCTAGAGAGAGAGAGCGAGGGATGGATGGATGGAGGGAGGGGAGAAAGAGAGAGGGTAAGAGGGTAGGATAGAAGGTGGGAAAGGAAGGAGGGAGAGGGAGGGAGAGAGAGAGAATCATTTGTGATTGTAAGTATTCACACAAACGTTCATAGAGGTGTGTGTGTGTGTGTGTGTGTGTGTGTGTGTGTGTGTGTGTGTTGCATAGAACTGTACAGTATGTGTGTATGCCTTGGTGGCGATCGGTGACCCAGAACATGATCTGGAATATATATTGTGTCTGTGACCACATTGCCTTGGCGGAGGTCTGCACTTTTCTAGTGTTTGTGTGGCTCTGCCCGTCTCTGTGTGTGTGTGTGTGTGTGTGTGTGTGTGTGTGTGTGTGTGTGTGTGTGTGTGTGTGTGTGTGTACCTTCTAGTCTCATCCCGACATTAAGGCACTTTTGGAAGCGGCAGAAGGGGCATCTCTGTCGCAGGTGTTTGTCTATCCTGCAGTTCTGGTTCTCCATGCAGTTGTAGATCTTGTTGTTGTGGACCGTCCTCTTGAAAAAGCCCTACAGGCAATAAATACACAAACAGCAGCAAATTAACACACAAATTAACACACAAAACATCCACTTTACTTCATTTTTTTAAAAAGCCATGCATGCAATACTGCTCCGATCAAACACACACACAAACAAATACAAACAACGACAAATAAACTATTTATAAGACACACAAACCCAAACAGATAAACAATTTAACACCAGACACAAAAAAGACAAATAAACACATACACAAACATACAACACCAACAGATAAAACACGCAAATACCATCAAATAAACCACTCCATATCACACACATAAAACAAACTTACAAATTAACCTCAATAACCTCAAACAAACCTCAATTAAATAATTACTTCAAAAAACAAATGAAAAAAAAAACAAAAAAAAAAAACAGAACAAAACAAAACAAATATTTAAAAAACAGTAAACAGAATTACTTAATTACTTCACATGAAAAACATAAATAAAAGATACAAAAAAACAAAACCAAAACAAAAACAACCAGAACAAAACAAATATGAAGAAACTAATTTATGAAGAAACATAAATTATATTACCTTGCAGCTTTCGCAGGTCTTAACCCCGTAGTGGTACCCTGAGACTTTATCTCCACACACTGGACACTGGTCATCACCCACAAACTCCTGGTTGAACTCCATCACCTGATCACAAGCATGGATTAATATTAATAAACCAACTGATTATTAGCAATAAACTATATCTGTTAAAACTCCATCACCTGATCACAAGCATGGATTAATATTAATAAACAAACTCCCTGTTAAACTCCATCACCTGATCACAAACATGGATTATTATTAATAAACCAACTGATTATTAGCAATAAACTATATCTGTTAAAACTCCATCACCTGATCACAAGCATGGATTAATATTAATAAACCAACTGATTATTAGCAATAAACTATATCTGTTAAAACTCCATCACCTGATCACAAGCATGGATTAATATTAATAAACAAACTCCCTGTTAAACTCCATCACCTGATCACAAACATGGATTATTATTAATAAACCAACTGATTATTAGCAATAAACTATATCTGTTAAACTCCATCACCTGATCACAAGCATGGATTATTATTAATAAATCAACTGATTATTAGCAATAAACTATATCTGTTAAAACTCCATCACCTGATCACAAGCATGGATTATTATTAATAAACCAACTGATTATTAGCAATAAACTATATCTGTTAAAACTCCATCACCTGATCACAAGCATGGATTAATATTAATAAACCAACTGATTATTATTAATAAACAAACTCCTGGTTAAACTCCATCACCTGATCACAAGCATGGATTATTATTAATAATAAACAAACTCCTGGTTAAACTCCATCACCTGATCACAAGCATGGATTATTATTAATAAACCAACTGATTATTATTAATAAACAAACTCCTGGTTAAACTCCATCACCTGATCACAAGCATGGATTATTATTAATAAACCAACTGATTAATATTAATAAACAAACTCCCTGTTAAACTCCATCACCTGATCACAAACATGGATTATTATTAATAAACCAACTGATTATTAGCAATAAACTATATCTGTTAAAACTCCATCACCTGATCACAAGCATGGATTAATATTAATAAACCAACTGATTATTAGCAATAAACTATATCTGTTAAAACTCCATCACCTGATCACAAGCATGGATTAATATTAATAAACAAACTCCCTGTTAAACTCCATCACCTGATCACAAACATGGATTATTATTAATAAACCAACTGATTATTAGCAATAAACTATATCTGTTAAAACTCCATCACCTGATCACAAGCATGGATTAATATTAATAAACCAACTGATTATTATTAATAAACCATTCTAAATGAGTCAAATGATTCTAAATGAGTCAAATAGCCGAGACAGGACCAATAGCTAAGATCATCTAGCTCAACCAAACTGATTATTATTAATAAACCAACTGATTATTATTAATAAACAAACTCCCTGTTAAACTCCATCACCTGATCACAAGCATGGATTGATTATTATTAATAAACCAACTGATTATTAGCAATAAACCAACTCCCTGTTAAAACTCCATCACCTGATCACAAGCATGGATTATTATTAATAAACCAACTGATTATTAGCAATAAACAATATCTGTTAAAACTCCATCACCTGATCACAAGCATGGATTATTATTAATAAACCAACTGATTATTAGCAATAAACTATAT
>JAODXP020001966.1:10000-12500 GCA_027497455.2 Sardinella longiceps | reverse complement strand
CACACACACATCAAGACAGCACACACACACACACACACACACACACAGCCAGGCAGACAGACACACACACGACACACATACAAACACACACACACATCAAGACAGACAAACACACACACGCACACACACACGTGTATTCCTTGAGGAGAGCCAAAAAGAGTATCCTTGGTCACTTCTAGTGTGAGATCTGTGTGTTACATTAAAAGCCTGTTGAACCCTGAAAACAGAAACTCACTGCCATAAACTGTGGAGAGCAAGCTCTGAGAAACCGAGACTGTAACATAAAATGTATAGTCTGGTCACGTGATGGATAGAGCCCACTGGGCGGAAATCGAGAGGCGCGGTCAACTCTCTAATAGTGAAAATACAATAGACCAGCTTAAGAGCCGTAAAGACGCGTCTGCGCTATGGACATGGTGGTTTGCTGACAAATCAAATCAATGAGATACAGCCCGTGAAAGTGCGGATTTTTGTTCTTTTAAGATTAGAGCCTATGGGTGGAATACCCTTTCAACCTGTCCTCTGGACGTGAATTTAACGTTGTGGATCAACTGTGATCCTCTAAGTAGCAAATTCTTAACTTAATAATGCAGTAGGATTCATCAATTTAACGGCTATCCCGCACACATGCCAGCAAATCATAGCTGAGGTGGCAAAATGGTCTTGTGCTATCTGGCTGATGGACATTCAGGCTTGAACAAACCTAGATTCATCTACGCTTGGATTAAGGCCTCCCCAACACCTGTGGGTGCACCATGCACACACGCCCGGTTGATCTGACAATTTTGATCTTTAAAACTATCAGTGCTATATAGTTGTACCAGAAATTCATGTTGTAGATAGACAATGTCCCGGTGTGATAGACGTTGGACCGAATTTTACAAGTGCGCATGTTTTAATTTTATAGTTCAGATTACTGTTGATTTGTACAGGGATGACCGTTCGAGATGGGTGGCACCCAGATTGTCTCGCAACATGTTGAACACTCACGTTCAGGCCGGACGCCGCTTCTCACCGCACTCCCGGGTCTCGCAACACCGACCACTTGCACGTCAACTACAACTAGACCTAAACCACAGCATGGGAGTCTGACGCTCTCACCACTGAGCTAAAAGCCCAGGCATCTAACTCAGCAGTTAGACTCAGCAGTGTCTTACCTGTAGTGCTTGTGTGATGCATTGGGTGGCCTTCTCCAGGTCCATGCAGGTTTGCTGGTGTCTCATTTGCTCCATATGCTGATCAATCTCATCCATCTGACACACACACACACACACACACACACACACACACACACACACACACACACACACACGCGCAAACACACAGCGTGCGCAAACACACACACACACAGTGTCCAATGAGAGAGATGTAACATTACAGCCCATGACCTTTTAAATACACATTACAGACCCTGACCTTTCAAACCCACATGATCCTTTGCCTCATTTTCTCTCTCTCATGCACGCACACACACACACACACACACACACACACACACACACACACACACACACACAGTGTCCAATGAGAGAGATGTAACGTTACAGCCCATGACCTTAAATACACATTACAGACCCATGACCTTTCAAACCCACATGATCCTTTGCCTCATTCTCTCTCTCTCATGCACACACACACACACACACACACACATCACACAGTGTCCATGAGAGACGTAACGTTGCTACAGCCCATGACCTTTCAAACCCACATGATCCTTTGCCTCACACACTCTCTCTCTCTCACACACACACACACTTTCCCCGACCTACCCTCTCGGATTCGACGGCTCGCCGGAGGCTTTCTGCACCCGCATGATGCAGACTGCGCCTGGAACGCGTGACAAAGGTTCTGTTGGATTCCATCTCCCGTCGTTTTTCTTTCAGGCGCCTCCGTTTGATATCAGGTTAACGTTACTACTTTCATAAACTGTTAATTTCTTAAGGAAAAAAGATCGCCCAACATTCAGGACGGACTGACGGTTTGTTGTTATGAATCAAACGTAATCTTTTGGTGAAAACAAAAGTGTAACGTTACCTACATGAGCACTTTGTCGCATTTCTTAAGTTAGCTTTCACCAATATCAGTCATTCACAAACGTAAATATGCGAGGAGTCGTGCTCAATGTTAGATGCCCCCCGTTGACAAAGATATTCAAGTCACATAATTTGTCATTCTTAGTAAGGTTTCTGATCTCATACAGTTAACGTTAGAGTTTGTGGAGAAACAGCAGACTCAGATTGCAGTTTACTATGAACATACAGGCATGACTTCTGCGACTACCGAGTTTCAGGGCAAGCGTAATCATACCGTATAAAAAAAACGAACGTGCATGAAAGATAAATAATCAGCCGTTGTTTAATGACCGTAATCCATTAGTTGGGTTATTTACCACGACTGCTATTGTCCGAAGGACAGCAATCCAACACAACACTGCCTGCTTCCTTACCCAGGAAGTGGAAGGCCGGAAGAGGCATGTAATTCTGGGAAGAGAACAAAT
>JAODXP020001966.1:0-5000 GCA_027497455.2 Sardinella longiceps | reverse complement strand
TTTACTGTGTTGTCAATCCTCTCTTAATAATTTTTCATTATATTCAGTGATGCAAGATTTTGAGTCAATCGTAAATATGTGTCTTTGTCTTTGTGTGTTGTGTCTTTGTCTGTGTGTTTCATGGTTGTGGTGTACATTTTGCGTTGTCTTGTAAACCAGAAATGGATTGTCATCTAATTTTGTCAATCCTCTCTTAATATTTTTCATTATGTTCAGTGATGCCATAAATTTGTGTGTGTGTGTGCGTGTGTTTCTATGTGATCAACCAGGAAGTGGATTGTCATCTAATCCATTCCCTGTGAGTTGGAAGTCTTCTAAGAACTTCTCCTGTCTGGAATGTGGGAAGCGCTACAGATTCCGATGGGATCTACTGGAACACCAGAGGCGGCGTCACAAGGAAAACAAAGACGAGAGACCCCGCTCACCATCACCCTCCTCCTCAGGTGTGTGTGTGTGTGTGTGTGTGGTGTTTATACAAAGACTAGAGATCCCGCTCACCATCACCCTCCTTCTCGTGTGTGTGTGTGTGTGTGTGTGTGTGTGTGAGTGTGTGTGTGTGTGTTTGTGTGTGTGTGTGTGGTGTTTATACAAAGACAAGAGATCCCACTCACCCTCACCCTCCTCAGGTGTGTGTGTGTGCGTGTGGGTGTGTGTGTTTATACAAAGACTAGATTCAAGATTCAAGTTTTATTTGTCTCCAAAGGGGAAATTAGGCATTAAAACATTCAGAACATACGCCAGATAATAAAGACAACATAAAGACAGGGACACGGGTAAACACAGCACAAGGACATAAGATAAAAAAATAAAAACAAATGACATAAGAGGAAAAGAATAAGATAAAAGATCAGATCAAAACATGGAGATATCAGTCCAATGTGCAAAGATGCAAAGTGCAGGAGGAAGCATTAATTGTGCAAATTTAACAAATTTATGGCTGTGCAAATAAAGGAGCATTTATATCTTTTGTACAGTGTGTGTGTGTGTGTGTTTGTACAAGTTTTTGAGCATCTCTTCCTGTGTTGTTTCTGATAGATTCATCCTGGGACCAGCCTGAGCCTCCACTGTCCTCTTTGCCCTCCTCCTCCACCTCCACTGCTTCCTCAAACCAACAGCAGAACCGCCACACTTGCCCAAAGTGCAGACTTCGCTTGGAGTCCGCTCTCCAGTTCCGAGTCCACTGGATCGTCCACACCGGCCAGCCCCCGTACCCGTGCCCCTGGTGCGGACGCGTTTTCGCCAAGATCGACCGGATCTTCAGTCACATGTCCTTGGCTCATGCCGCGTCCCGGCGAGGCAGAAAGAGGACACACTTAGCGTGCGAGCGCTGCAGCAAGCGCTTCACCAGCGAGAGCGACCTGAAGAAGCACGACCCTGAGTGCCGGCGGAAGGACCGTAAGAAGGTGTTCGCTTGCCCGCTGTGCGCCAAGAAGTTCTGTTCTCAGCTCGGATTGGCCAAACACGTCAGCACTCGCCATTCTGACCACCCTCCTCCAGACAGCACTGCAGCCATCGCCCATAGCAACAGGAACACGACAACGACGACACCCAAGAGGAACATAACCGACAACTAGACCTCCACCGCCACGCCGAAGGCCGCCGTCCGCCTACTTCAGGTCACGGCGTGAGGCGGAGAAGCGGTCGGCTCGGTTTCTGTGCCAACTGTGCCCAGCGTGCTTCGTGGACGAAGACCTGCTGAACGAGCACATCAGGAAACGGCACAGCAAGGACAACGACGACAACGACGACGAGAAGATAACCACGGCAACGGCGTCTTCCCTTCCTCAGATGTTGTTCTCCTGCGCCGTTTGTCGCGAGGGATTTGCGTCCGCCGCGCAGAGAGACGTTCACGAGCGTGTGACCCACCCCGACAAGAGTCGCCACGCGGTAACCACGGCAACGGCGTCTTCCCTTCCACGGACGTTCTCCTGCGCGGTTTGTCGTGAGGGGTTTCTGTCTGTGGCGCAGCGAGACGTTCATGAGCGTGCGACCCACCCTAATACGTGGACGGGTCGTTGCAGGAAATGCGGTGAGAGTTTCACCGTGGTGGGCAAGCTGAGGGCGCACAAGGGGCGCGTACACGGGAGGAAGGGGAAACCATTGCGGGATCATGGGAAAACCGGTCAAGACTTTAACAACAGTCCGACCAGGCTGGACTTGGCAACGGGCTGCGTTGATCCAGAGGATGGGCACACTGTTGACCCAGAGGACGGGCGAGTTGACCCAACGAATGGACACATTGTTCCAGAGGACAGGCAAGCTGACCCGACGAATGGACGCATTGACCCAGACGATGGTCGACTTGACCCAACGAATGGACCCATTGACCCAGTGGAAGGGTACATTTACCTACAGGATGGGCACGTAGTTGACCCAGACGACGGGCACATTGTTGACCCAACGGACAGCAGGGCGACTGCAGCTGCAGGAGGGAGTGAGGAGAATGAAGGCGGAGGAGAGAGAGTTAACAGAATCAACACAGAAGAAAGCATTAAACATTTTCACTCCGGAGAGAGTGTAGAACGAATGAACATTGAGGAAGCCGTTAACGAATTTTACACAGAAGAAAGTGTAGGTAGAGTAATTACGGAAGAAAGAGTTGAATTAGTTCACAAAAGAGAGAGCGTAGATAGAACGAATGCAGATGAAAGTGTTAAATTAGTCCGCACAGAAGAGTTTAACTCGGATGAAAGTGTTAAAGATGTTTACACAGAAGAGAGCATTCCGATGGAAGAAGACATTTATGTAGGAGCGAGTGTTGATGTCGGATACACAGAGGAGGTGGTTTAACTTTAGACCATACATATGTAGTAACTCCAGACAATGCAATGAATAATGTAGACACAGTTTGCCTAAAGGATCTGACAGTGGACTGGTGTTGGAGTGTTAGAGGAGTGTTAAATTTGCAATGTTTCACTTTATTTTTGATTTGTTGTTGTTGTTGTTGTTGTTGTTTTTTGTAGAAAGTGTTTGAAAACTGAACACTGTAGTGTTCAGTAATATTTACAAACTAACTAGACTCTCTGTGTTCAGAAGAATGTTAAATTTGTATTTTTATTTTTACATTTTTGTTAAATTTTTAAAATGTAACCAAAAAATATTTTTTTTTGTACATATTATTTTTTGTTACACAATTAAGAGAGGGTAAGAAAACTGAACAGTTTGTATGTAATTCTTTGTAACACATTGTTAATATTTGGCACTGAAGAATGTGTAAAAGAAGTGACCACCTGGGACACTACAGTAGATGGTGTGAAACTGTTCACATAACACAGAGAGAAACTGAACAGCAACATTTATAGGCTATTCATGTACAAGTAGAGGACATTTATACAGTACATTATACTTGCTTGTACATTATACTTGTCTATATTTGACCATTTGTATTCATGTACAAGTTTGTTGATCAGAGGAATGTTACATTTGCATTAAGAGATAAAGATTCATATTTTTGTTGAACAATTAAGACTTGTGTTGTTGATAAGAGGCAAGATGTAATTTGTACATAATATTTTTTTGTGTGTCTGTGTGTGTGTGTGTGTGTGTGTGTGTGTGTGTGTGTGTGTGTGTGTGTGTTTGGTTGAGCTTAACTGATGAACAGGTAAGGACGTTGGTAGGTTTTTGAAGCTACGTCACAATTCCATGAGTTGAATTTTGGAGGCAGAAAATCATCTGTTCTGATAGACATGGCTGTAAATTTGACAACTTTCCCCATCTTAGAAAATGGCTTGTTCATCATAATATAACGCAAGAATCTATTTTTTATACACGATATGATTCACAAACAACAAAATATGTCCACCAACATGGTAGGTTTAATAGCCTAATTTACCCAGTGTAGCCTATTGATTATATCATCTTGCAGCAACATTCAAAGCCACCATTGAATAACACTCGAAAGAAATATAAAAGAGGATAATTTGAAAGAAAATAGAAAAGGGAAAAATCTAGTAGGCCTAGCTTGTGAGAGACGAGGATTGCTTTCATCCCTCTCGCTAGGGGGCAGCACTCAAAATCTTTTAGGCGCAGCAGAAGGAGAGCGCTGTGCCGAGTATACTCATGATCAAAACAAACTTTAGACGCTTGTATTCAACGTCCTCCTGTCCAAACCAAAGTGTCTGTAAAACGCTGTGAAAATAACGTTATCGTAAGGATTCCTGAAGACTGCCTTTGTTACTGGTTCACATTCCAAGAAAATGCCTTTCTTAATGCAAAATATTTTGAGGAAACTTTTGAGGAAGTGTTGTAGCCATTGACTGCATGGATGTAACGTTAGCAGTAACGTGGACAGCACAGCACGCTGAAGTCTCTACCAAACAACTCAACGGATGCTTTGATTAATGCTCACGGTGTTAGATCAGTTTTGAGCTTGACTGGCGGACAGAAAAGGTTGGTCATCTCTTTTGTTGTTCAGAAGCCACAAGCCAGAGTGGTAAACTTCATAACGAGAGTCCTGTGAATAGCACCATCCCTTGAACCAGAGGAGTGGTAGTAATTACAGGATTTAGTGCTGTCAAACGATTAAAATAATTAATCTGATTAATCGCAAAATTTTACAATGAGTAATCGTGATTAATCACTATTAATCACAACTCATTTCTTCCAGTAAGAATTTGGATGCTTGGGTATGTTGGATCCTTATTTTGCCCTGATACTAAATAGTTGCCTTTGTCCTTCTCAAATGGGGCAATTCACACCTGTCCCCTACCCCCAAGGGTTCCCCAAACATGTTGTTGGACAGTCAGAAGCTAGGCCATAATCTTTGTATAGTCAGAGAGGATTCAAGCAGAGCAGTATAGTTTGACTTGATAGCCGAGCCATTTTCTATCTGAAATTGAACGTAAAAAAATGTCATGAAAGTGGAACCATATCCATCAGGATTAATCTGAGTTATTATTTTTTTTAAATCTGAGTTAAATTTTTGGATTAATCATGTGATTAATCAGTTAATTGTGCCAGCACTAGTAGGATTATAACTGCCCTTCATGCAGTGCTAATAC
>JAODXP020001965.1:0-25639 GCA_027497455.2 Sardinella longiceps | reverse complement strand
TAAAAGCAAAGTGCCAAAGATATTACAATATATTAACTTAAAACAGTTTGTTTCAATAGCTATTGCGCCCTGTAGTGGTCAAATGGGCTCAACTCTATTGGACGTAGTCAAGAAGGTGTCCCAAGTGATAATACTAGAATTAGTCTTGATACGACAAACTGTTGGCAAGATATGAGCCCACTTCCTGTCCTGTGTGTCTACCTCAATGTGTGTGTGTGTGTGTGTGTGTGTGTGTGTGTGTGTGTGTTTGTGCGCTGTTGCTAAGGTGTTGCTAGGGTGGACATGTCGGTTGCTATGCTGGTTGCTACGTTGATCATGGATGTTATGATCATTGCTAGATCATCATTGTTGGAGTAGTTCCTAGGACATTACAAGGCCACTGGAAGCTGTTGCTAAGGCCGTTGCTAGGGCGGACATGTCGGTTGATGATGTAGCAATGAACATAGTAACCAACATGATCAACGTAGCAACCAGCATAGCAACCACATCTTGGCGCTAGTCCAGACGGTAGGGTCTATGACCCCTCAGAGTCACCACCTTTTGGACTAGTAGAGGTGAAGTGCAGCACGAAACCTGATGCTTCACAGGTTGCTCACCTGAAGACTATAGATGGCTATGTCCGCCTGAAGCAGTCACACCCAGGGGGTCAGGATTTGGCTGATTAGCTTTGCCAATTAGCATTGCACTTCCTCGTCGCCATTTTCCAGAAATGACATCATATCCGACTCCATTTGACATATGCTGATTGGTTAATGCTACACTTTCAGCTCATGCTAACGAGCTCCCTGTGCACATCAGGTGTGTGCCGCCCTCATCTCCATTAGTAACATGGGCCCTCATTGGCCTAATGAAATGGAGTCGGAAGTGAGCTCCATGAAACGCCATCTTGACAACTGAAAATTTTGTTCAATTTTGGATGAATTTCTCTAGCCTAGCATTCCACATTGGAATGAATGGGAGGCGGGACTTGGTATGTTTCTCCAGGTTTATTAATACCTCCATGGTCACACCGCTATTACTGGCAGGCTCAGGGGCAACTTGCTGTAACTGGCCTTGACTGGTGTGTCAGATACAGAAGAAAATGTCTATATTGAACAGATCTGGCGAGATGATGCATTCATTCTGAAAATGAAGGAGACTAGACCTGTTCTTTGACAACAAATACATGAACGAGTACTTACAATCACACTGAACTGCCCTGGTTTTAGGAGTTTTCTGTCGATTGGTGGACTCATTGAATATCACACTACAATATTTCCTGTAATAGATTTTTCATTAAATCAGTTGTGGTTACTCATTCAACATTTTACGTGTTCATGTATTATTAACCGCTTAAGTTAAATTACTTAACTGCATAAACTATTATCACATTGCCTCAATAATGCTCCTACTTGAAATTGCAATTAATTGATGGTTTATTCAGTTAATGGTGCTGCACGGTAGGCAATATTATTTGCTTTTATACCCTCTTATTTAGTTGACAGCTGAAGAAAAAATCTTGCTCGCTCATTGTTACGTCATGAGACAGTGCAAGTCACGTCACAATGACCCCGCCGGGGGGAAATTCAGCCCTCGGCTCCCATTGACTTTGCATTGGAAAATGGTGTCCCGCCGACTTTTGAGTCGTATATTAAAAAAACAAACGATGACTAAATGTTTTTGTGTGACAAAATGTACTGCCAACAAGTGAAAGAACCCAGAACTTCAATTTTATAAGTTGCCAATTCGAAATACAGAGCCTGTCAGGAGAATGAAGTTGCTACAAGCCATCTGAAGGACACGGTCTATGGATATTATCATATTAAATAGAAGGCAGAAAGTTGGGTGTCCTGAACTGAGAGTAGGTTCAGCAAGCAAATCGTCAGTAAGGTAGGATATTTCTTGTGGTCAACATTAGTTGAGCTATTAAATTAGCCTACAGTAGGCAGTAGCATTTTGATGCTTTTGGATGTTATATAGCAGTTAGCTATCGATAAGTAGCTTGTTTGGCTATAGCCTACATAGTTATTCTATTAACATGTTGCCAACGACATTAACTTACCAGCTGAGCATCACGGTGATGAACGTTTCGGTTTCCTGTCTGTACTTTGGCAAAAGCCTAAATGCTGTTTACTTCATCAAGCGATGTACAATGTAATAGTTTTAGGCTCCAGACTAGCTAAAGGTGCACTTAGCAATGCTAAACATCGTCATGTTTGCAAACGTTTTCTGGGCAGATATGGCGTTAAGATTTTGTGATCCGGTAGCTGATTGGTAGTGCAATAATATCATGATTCATGTTAGAGTTAGGCTGCTAATAGACTACTGTTTAAGTCTACAAATATGTCCCACAGATATACTGTCATTTTGAGTTGAGTTGAGTTGTTGGTTTCGTAGCGATCAACATGGTTTTCAGAATGTAATGCGCCGTCTTCGACATGGGGAAGCAGTATAGCGTTTATTATCTGCTTCATAGATTTTTTTTACAAGGTTAGTCAGTTTATTTAACTTGCATACTGGGTTGTACTCCTTGTTGACAGTGGATTTTGTCATGAATGGATTTTATGGGCATTTCTCATTTCTTCCCAAAAAGCCAAAAGTGTGGGCACAACACCTTTTCCCCATGTAAGTCAATGAGGGCTGAGGCAAAGGTTTCCCCTCGGGGGGCGTGGTCTTCAAATTAGAACGCGGGGCGCTCTGTCTCTATAGTGCTTTACCAGTCACACCTGAGTTAAAACCAGTATTCTGTAGCTACGCCAATCACACTGATTTTGTGCATGTGTCTAACCATGCAAACATTTACATATTGTAACACCAACATGATTTGAGGTAATTTGAATGATGGAAGACAGAGACTGAGGTAGAGGGTAGGCTAACCCAAAGCAGGTTAGCAGTCAGGTTTATTGCCAACAATCGCACAACCTCTTGGTAGGGGGTTATGATTGTGATTTTTTTTTTTCCGGCCACCTCCACCCCAATCAAAACTTGAACAGAACTAGTTAACATCAAATAAGCGCATGGGAATTCACCTCTGACCAAATATGTACAGTTATTTACAGGTATGTAACCACACACATTACATCTTAGTCTTCCTCATTAGACAAAGGGCCTTGAAATTAACCAAGACACAACAGTTGTGCCAGATCTGACTGACGGTGCCCATCAGTGTGAGTGGTACAGGAGAGTCCCAGATGTGGTTGGACTTGATCCTGCCAATCACCCTTTCCACCACTATCCTGAGCCTTGCTATAGATTGGGTTTTCTCAGTGTCCTCTCGGGTAAACTGGGCCGACCGCTTGAAGGGTGGGATAACAAGCTTTGCTCCCACATCCGACAGAAGATCATCTATGAGAAAACCTTTGTCGGCCATTACCTCATCCCCTGGCTCGAGCAAGGAAAGGATGCCGCTGATCTTCGTTATCTCTTTGTCAGAGATGCTCCTAGTGTATAGTGGAGAGAGGAAGGTCACCAGACCATGGGGAGCAACTCCAACCAGTCCCTTCAACGTCATCCTATTTTTATAGTAGGAAAAAGTTTCTGACTGTAGGGTGAGAGAAGAGGCTGCAGCCACAGCAACTTCTGTGCAGTCCAGCACCACACGGACATTTGGGCACTGAGTGAGGAACTTTCTTGGCATGACTGACCTCACTTTCTCCCTGCTCACCCAAAGAGGAATTGAACCCAGTATCAAGAAAAGGTAGTTGGCCCAGGTGATGGTCACGCGACTCACTGTGTTGACGCTAACTTGAAACATGTCAGCTATTAGGTGCTCTTTCATCCCTGCGGCCACTCGAAAGGAGTAGATGAGGAATTCGTCGATGAGGGGCATACTCCGAGGAGGACTGGGATCAGCGTTTTCACCAGTAACTTCACTCATTCGTTGGGCGTTAGTCCAGTAGACCAGACGGGAGGCAGATGGAGCAATGGACTCCCAGAAGATCTTAAACACAGATTCGGAAGGAAATTTTGTGTAGAACCGCATCTGTTCGTCAGAAGCACAATATCGGGTGAACAGGTCTGTAGGAGGCAATCCTTTTTAAGCTTGGCTTCCAAGTCCTGAATGTAATCCACTGCCTCATCCAGCATGCCTGTGGTGATTAGAAAGACAAAGAATTCAGTCATTCAGTTAAAAAAAAAAAAGATAGCACAAAATAAAAGTACAAATAATTCACTGCTATTGTAGGCCTTTGGTCACTACCACAGCTGGTTGGATCACTGAATTTATTTATTTGTAAATTAAAAAACAGCTAGTTAAGCTACTTCCGTTTTTTTTTTTTTTTTTAGCATTCTGCTGTGGTGACGTAGTGATGCTTCATTTGATAGAGTGGCCTAGCTTAGCTCACTATCTTTGCATTTTCTGAGTAGCTTGTCCAACATAGTATTGAATCGTGTGAATCTTGTCTGTGCCTGTTGGGTTGTGACAACATTGACAGGACAGTGTTTGTGTGTGTATTTGCTCCTGTCTATCTTGTTATGGGATGAATAAAGTAGCCTACCATCCCACCTAACGTTACCTCATCTCATCTTAAATTGGATGGGTAACATTAGACATGGCTAAGTTTTGCTAACGTCGGTAGTCAGACAAGTTAACATGACTAGAGAATTAACTAACGTTACATCGATATGAAGCAAGTAAACGTATTTCAGTTTCAGCTCCTAGTTGAGCATCATTCTACTATGAAGCCTAAAGTTACATTAGAGGAGGTGGATTTTTTTTTTTTTTTTTTTACCTGTGGGCAGCGGGGTCGCATAGTCGTGGGCCAGTGCTTTCTTGGCTGTCTCCTTGATGTCGTCGACAGATGTTAACGGCTGCCGTTTATAGCATCGTTCATAGACGGAGTCCCTTTTTACTGTTGAGGTGAAATTGTTCCAGGGAAAAAGACTTGGAACAGCCTCCGTTTTCAAACGGCGAGAGGTTATCCCCAAAACGAAGTCCTCCTTGTTGAAGTGCATGCTGCAGACAAACGTGCTCCCCTTTTTTATGACAAAGTTTGGGCCTTCATCCCGCCGGATAGTTTTGACCCATAGCCGACGAACTTCAGTATCAACCGGGAAAGAATGAAATGATAAATATGGTTGCTTCTGAGCATTACAAGAGCATCCCGGTACGCTACAAGCACTCCTGGTACTAGCTTGAGCCATTATTTTCATAGACACTGTTTACCTGTAGACCGGAAGAAGGTTATCACCATGATTACGTATTTCCGCCAGAGTTCACGGAAGAAAACACTAGGCTCACAGGTTGGTTGGATTGAAGGGCATAAATGAGGACAATGTTTTTTGTCACTTAGCAGCACTCAGTGTAAAATTAATGAAAAGGGGCATTTGGCCAGAAAACATATACCACTTTTGACAAGGGGGCATTCCCCAATCCAATTGGTTTGGTTGATGTTTGCAGGTTTTCCTGATGAGATGAGATTGATGAGTCTTCTCGTTTTCTTTGAACCAAAATGAACAATGAACAAACTCCTAATACTATCAGTGATGAAAAGGTTCCAAGAGGTCTTTTTACCACCTCCAACAGACATACAATGACAATGGTTAAATACAGTAACAAAAACAAGACCAAAAGACAGAAGAAATGTATATATTTTGATGTTACAGCAATAAACAGCATAAATGTCAGCATAAATTCAAGGAGGCCAATAGCTTCCTACATCAATTAGTATGTCTATAATAGATAAGTCATTTGATGACTATTTACAATTGTTACAAGTCATTCTTAAGTAACACTAATTCTAATCTTTCAACATGCCTACAAGGATGATGCTCAGAAGGGTTATGCAAGCCCTCTGGTTCATTTTTCCAGTCATTTAAATGGTTAAAAAGGAGAACTCAACAACAAAAACAAATGGATCATATTCCTCATTCTTGAACATTTTCATACAATACATACATACGTACAATATTGACTTAAAAAACAGCTGAACAGCTTACATTAACAAGCTCCCAACGGCATGTTATGCATTGTCTTTCGAAACACTTTTCCTAATACTAATTTATAGACCAACATAAACGTAATTGAAACGCTGCATATGTTTCCATGCTGAAAAGGTTTAGGGGGGGGGGATGGATTTTTGAAGAACCGCACCTTACTGAGCTCAACACCAGGGGAGAAGTCTGAGAAGACATTTTTGATGACACCTCGCAAGAGACTGACGTGCAAAGCAAACGCAGAGACTAAAAAGTGTTAAACCTTAAAATGGCAATCAGAATCACAAACATCATCATGTGGAAAAAGACAACAAAAGTGTGTAGGCAAAAAAGTCCATCTCAAACTTCTCCGTCCCCTACTGAGCTTGAGGGCTGCATTTATTCAAGACACACATTAAGTTTCCATAGAATTTTTCAGCAAAGAATCGTGGACAGGGTTTCATCTGTGCTTTATGGAGGTCAAATGGTATCGCTTATACCAATGGCGTCTCAAATCTACACAGAATGTGTGCATTTTTTCTTTGTTTTGAATCCATTTATTTCCAAGGGAGGACGTTTGGTGTTCTGAGTCCAGGAACCAGGTTATTTGTGACTCGCGGACTGCAGAGTAAAGCACATCATACACAAAATAGCATTAACCCTTAGATATGAGTTACAGTATCAATCCATAGTGGCAGTAGGTCCATTAGGACTGTTACTGCCATAGTTTTCAGAAATGGCATTTGTCCACTTCAGTACAGTATAGTTTACCCAACTCTAACCAGGTAACATAGCTAGCAAAGCAATCTAAATAGTGTTTTACAATTGATTATTGTCAATGTGGTACCATGTACCAGTATCTGCATTATAAGCAGTTATTGCACGTCAATGTGACTAAATCATCCTCTTGCAACAGCCAATCGGTGTCCGAAGATTTCAGTCTAGTACACAGTTTGGCCCAACCCATATTGTTCTTTTTGCATGGTTTAGCCAATCAGCAAACAGTTTAGAGCGGCGTCTCAGAACTTGCCTGTTGAGTTGTTTGAAGTTCAGCAGCTTGTAATTCAACAGTATAGGAACTCGTTCATTATTAAGATAGAAACTAGCCAACGATCTGTTACTACTCAACGCCATGGTTGGAAGCGTGTGAGCCAGGTGTATTTGTTTTTGTTTTGAGCGCACAGAATACATAATTTCCAAATGGAAACATATTCCAATTGTATTGTTCCAGACTGTATTGCATAGAGAGTCAGTCACGGTCAGGTAAAAGCCAGGCTAGCACAGAATATAATCATGAGGAATATGTGTATCACTCTGAATAAAAAATGTGGAACAAGCCGCTGAAATTCATAGAAGGTGATTTCTGAAACATTCGCACACTCCGCCTGTAATACCATGCCATCCAGAAAAAAAACATCAACAAAAACAAACATTTACTTACCTAGGGGTTACTTGAATTGTAGACGTTACTCCCCACACAAAAGGCTTTGCAATTGTCTGTTCCTCTGATGGTCAAGGTAGGAAATTGAAGGGAGTGAGAGTTGCAGAGATGTAAATCAAAAAGTCCATTTGTGTCTCATTCACAGAATCCTACTCACCCTTGTCCCAGTCCTCCATGGTGGATAGAGTCATAGGCATCGTGTTGACTGGAACAGTGTACTTCTTATGCATTTCTGCATTTCCTGTGGTCTCTAATGAGCATCAGAAAACAAAAAGAAAATAAGTAGGTAGCCTGTAGCCTGGCAATGCCATCCTACGTACCTCCGCTAAACATTTATCTGGGTCATTCCACGCCAACTTACCTAATTTTCAGAAATTTTCCCAGTTCATGTCATGGATTTCATCGAAAAATTCACATTTATACTGCTCTCTGAGAAATGTAACCTTGCCAAATATCAAAGCTCTACCCCAAACCATTTTCCTTCAAACAATCCTTGAAATTTACCTTTTAAAGGCAAATGAGCCTATTTGCATCTCTCTATATTAGGCCTCACCAATTAAAGGGATTTCAATGGATAAGCCTGTAATTTTCACCATGCCAAGATATGATCCCAACAATGATTTCTAGTTGAAATTTAGCCTGTTTTATGCAAAACATGGACTGTTATAGAATAACATAAATGCTTGTCCTCGAGCATCAAATCTTTATATTTCAAAATTCCATATCTCTTTCGGTTTTCAATATTTTGTAGCGAAACTTTCTGAAATTGTAGTTTTACCTTGGTTCTTCAAGTACTGAAAGTAAAAAATGTTTGCAAGCAACGATGAGCAGGTGCCAGAGGCTCAAACATGGCCTCCAAGCTGAAAAGGGTGTTTTTTGGCTACTTTGGGACCACTGGAGACCAAAAGGGATTTGTTAGAATGCTTCCATTTTTTTCTCAGAAAGACCACCTCCATCGAGGACAAGCATTTACGTTATTCTATAACAGTCCATGTTTTGCATAAAACAGGCTAAATCATATCTAGGCATGGTGAAAATGACAGGCTTATCCATTGAAATTCCTTTAATTGGTGAAGCTTAATATAGAGTAGGGTTGGGCGATATGGACTTAAAAATATATCACGATATTTTCTGTTTTTTCTGTTCTATTTTTTTGACGATATGCGATAACAATAACGATATCGCACAACCCTAATATAGAGAGATGCAAATAGGCTCATTTGCCTTTAAAAGGTATATTTCAAGAATTTATTGAAGGAAAACGGTTTGGGGTAGAGCTTTGATATTTGGCAAGGTTGCATTTCTCAGAGAGGAGCATAAATGTGATTTTAGCATCCATGATCTTGAGGATTTATTGCCACTACGATGTCAAAATAGATCAAAACTCGCCAGAGATCTGTTATTACTGAAAACGAAAGTTGTAGGCGTGAGAGCCAGGTGAGAGAATACGTCATATCTAAACGGAAACCTATTTCAATTGCATTGGACCAGACTGTATGACTCAAAAGTCAACACTCTGCTTTTCGCCCCGGCTAGGTAGCCTGGGCTAGCTGGTGGCAATTTATGTAATCCTCACAACCCTATCCTTCAAGAACACCTCTAACCAACCAGTTGAAAGCCTGGCCTTTTCAGCTCAGTGGCTAGGCTAACGTTTGACTCCCATGTTGTTGTTAACTTAGTTGATGGGGTGGCTGGTACAGTGCAATACCGCCTACATTCTCACACAGCAGATGAAAAATTAAGAAACCTTACTGTTTTCCACAGGTCGGTCAACACAGCTGGCCATATGTTTTGCCAGGTCTTCTTTCAGGACCATGTGGCGCGCATTGTACGGACACGTTTTCAGCTCTGGGTGGTTCTACATTAGACACACAGATAGAACAAACTATTAGCTATTCAAACACTTGTCCCAACCATGCCTTGAATGCATAAATCGTTTTGATAAAATAGTCAGCTTCTATGATGAACATGGAAATTGTATACAGATAGCAGGTACATTAATCCAACCTTTTTACATTTGAGGACATGATAAGGAAAACGACTTTGCCGAATCATGTGGTTAGGGTCATATGGACACTGCATTAACTTGTCAGGGTCCCAGTCATCAGTGCCTGAACATGAACATGGAAATAAATGTGCAATTTAATGCGTGCATCTCCAAATTCAAAGTTATGACCAGTGATTAAACGCGACAAGCAGTAATTCTTCAAATGCTTACCGCAAACATCTTCATGCTCGATGTTGTGGCTTCTGTATGGTGTAGCTGAGCTGCAGGTTGCGCCGAAGCCGGAGGCCATGTTTAAAATAATCCTAGGGAGAACAGCTGATGTTATATCGTCCATAACACAAATACATAATCATAACTTTCTCTGTGACCTTCTGAGATTAATCGAGCACATTTCCCTATTTTTTTTCTGTGGGACCAGGAGCAGTCTGGCAAGCTAACGTTATCCTATGAGAAAAACCTGACAGGAACGCTAACTCCACGTTAGCAAAGTTACAGACAATTAAGCCTAACATTAATTTTACAACACACACAAATGCGTATGACACCTCTTTCTATTATGCATAAGATGTAAATACTAAACTCTTACTGTAGAAATTTTCTCTTGAATCTCTTTTACGTTGGGTGCGCTCTGGCGCTTCGTTTCGAGCACTCTAGAAGTTTTGGCTTCGACCACGTCTCTGCCCAAACCAACGTTCTCTGGTTCGACGTCGCCAGAAATGTCAAAGGTCATTGCCACTTCCTTCGTTGGTCTACACATTAATTTTTACAGTCAATGGTCTACACAGAAATTATTCAACTTAGTTCAGCCTTTGTCAGCTTTGATGCTATATGATTTTTCTTCAGTTGGTCATCAAAAAATACCGGTTTGGTATTTTGGCGCAAATCATTCATTCTTCATTTCGATTTTTTTTTGGACCAACACCCCATACAGTGATGGGAAAGTTGACTTTTTACCTAATTTTTACTGTCAATGCTTTTTACATGAACTAGTTCAGTTCATAGTTCACATTTTTTTTTAAAATGAACTAGTTCAGTTCATAGCTCATATTTCAAAGTTTTGAACTAAGTTCACTGCTCCAAAAAATGAGCTAGTTCAGTTCTTTTTTTTTTTAATGTTTCAAAAATTATGAGAGACAGTCTATATTCAGACAGAGGCCGTCTATTCAGGTATGAGCCTATCTGCATAAATATTAGGCTAAGCCTACATGGGAACTCTCTCTCCGTTGCAACTCTGTCTCATGCCTCTCACTTAGGCCTATTCTTCACGTTAAAATTTGTGCCATTAAAGATTTTTTTCCCCTCATCCTTCAAATGATTAAGATACATTTTTGAAAGATCTTTTTTATTCCTCTAAATTGATAATACCTATCTGGGTATGGTTGAAGAATGATGCACTGTACACTGTGCACTGCATATGAATGCTTTAAAGTGTAGGCCTATACATTCAATTCATAGTGTATATCATTAAAAATAGTCATTCCTGATTACATAGGTGTTTGCCCATGGTAATTAGGCTAATTTATATTAAATGTTCATACACAGACATTTACTCAAACAATTGAGAATTTAAAACAAGTTAGGCTATTGTTTTCACAAGCCTATTGATAGGAGCTAAAGCATGGAACATCATTCCAAGATTTGGCAATTTAGCTGTAGAGGAGATTTCTAGGCCTGGGGGTATTCCTGCAAAGTCGCTAATGATATCGGCGCTTATGTGATTAAGCCTCGTTTGAAGTAGCGTCAACTCAGAGATGAGGCTGAAGCCATTCCATCAACGCAAGTTAGCTGCGCCTGCCTCTCGTTAACTTAAACAAGGCTGCGTGCACAAGCTCAACACTAGACCTAAATAGGTGATTTAGGAATACCTGATGAACTGTCGTAAAATTAAGGCAGAACTAAAAGAATTTTAAGAAAGAAACTTCGATATGCATACGTCATCTGTTGAATTTTGTGTGAAATAACTCAATATCACATGTTTATAGTAGTAGGCCTACTGGCAATGCAGAAATTTGAAAAGGTGATTGAAAATATATTTTGAATCATAATGTTTGACCATTGCTTGTTGGAACAAATTGCCAGTCTCATGTTGTTCTGTCACAGCAGACTTGCACCTGCAACTGAAATCAATCAATCATTCAATTAAGACGCAGCCTACAACTCGACACCATGTGATGGGCCGGCATGTGTCACGTCTCTGATTATGCATGCATTTGTTTTTAATTCGTAACTAAAATTATTCCTAATAAATACTTCGAAATATCAATAGTAATTTAGTAAAAAGGGGAATTCATGCATGATCACAGTGTTTGCAAAACCTATCAACCTTTATTTGGTGGGAAAGATTATTAAGCAGGTGTATGGAACCTTTTTGGGTGACTTGTGTTTCTGACTGATTGCATTTTCTATTTCCTTGCAGTTAACCTGCCACGGAGCTGGTTAGTTTGGGAGCATATGTTACCCCAGCAACTCAGCTGCGATTACTGTTAGCGAGAGTAATGGAACTGAACTCACACTAAAACTAGCGCCGCTTGCCGAAATTAGCGCGGCTTAGCGAATAGCTCCGTTGATGGAATACCCCCCTGTTTGGCTACCCATAACCATTCAAAACATTAAAAGAATAAAATGAAAAAAGAGAAATGCTATACACAAAGATTAGAACACTTCATTATCCTTCTCTGCTTAATTTATTGTTGTGATGATTGATGTTTTGATATTTACAATGCATTTCAATGACAGAATGTTCATTCTAAAACTGATAGTTCCGGTCCTCGATTGTGATTGGTTGAAAACGCGTTCGATGCCATTGTAAATTAGGCATTTAGCACGGCTTCAACCGCATTTCGTTCTAAACTGCTGCGCCATAAGAAAGTGAATGGAGAAGCGCTTATGCGTTACTTGGCAACCATTCAGTAAGAGGAAGTATGTTTTTTGGCGGAGGAATTGGTATCAAGGAATAACTTGCTATATTTCTCGTGGTTATGTTTTCCGTTAATGAAACAATTGCCGGTCAACGTGGTAACAGTTTTAGAAGCGCAATAAACCCCTCGAGTCCGGTATAAATGCTGGTTTTAGCACGGATGTCTAACGGCACTCGGCTGCGCCTCGTGCCTAACAACACCCGTGCTAAAACCAGCATTTACACCGGCCTCTCGGGATTACATTTGGCTTACATTTACCACCATAGAATGTTCTATGTATCTCAGAATGGTCCATATGCTCTTTGTTTGAATATGAATATGAATATGAATCTTTGTTTTCGATGTCATAATGGAACACCGCTGACATCACAGAGAGTGTTTCAAACTCAGAAATGGAAAGGACGTCAGCTTGTTAGATGACACAGTTTCACCTGTCCGTGTACAGTAAACTGTAGGAAGCTAGTAGATTTGTATAAAATTTGTCAGATTAGACTGACTGCTTATATCCCTCAACACTTGACCTCGTGGATGTTTTATGTGAAATCCTATGCAGAAACTGACTTGTGTTTCTCATAGTGCCACATTTAGCCTAGTGTAATTCTCAAGGAGGTCAGCTCACTTGACATTTGTGGACAAGGTAAGGTCATCAATAATGGAAAAGTGTTTTTGCTGACAATGTAATCTTCACTGCCATCTAAGGAAGCATTTTTCTGTTTGTATCCATAATAGCCATTATGTATGCTGAAGACAAGAATGAAAAGTCTGCTTCCTCTGCATTGTGAGTATCACATTGTATCTCATTGAATTGTATTTCCAATTGCCTCAAGAGTAACCTAAACTCTGTGCCAACCTTTCATGGTGATATTCACATAATCTTGAGATGTATTTTTCATCCTCAGCAATGAGAAAGGCCACTTGATGGATCTGGAGATCCTGAAGGAGAAACTACTTGAAAAGAATTCAGGCCTTAAACTGGCCTTCAATAACAGCGAACATGCCAATGCAGATCTTGATTGGAAGAATTCTGAACTGAAACAACAGATCAAAAGGTGGGGGATTTAGGCTTAGCCCATACGGCGAGATATTCTGGTTGGTTTCAATCCATAACCGGATAGTTGAAAGCCACTGAAAAAAAAATTGAACAAAATATTTCCTCTTATTGCACAGTATGAAGCCTTTGATGAAGGACCTGGGGCCATATTCTCAAAGAATCTGAAGGCTAAAAGTAGCTTTTAACAGTCAAATTTAGGAGGAGAAAGAATCTTATCTTAACTTTAGGAGTACTCCTAAACTGCACTAAAAGTTTTTATGTAGGAGTTATTTCTTAAAAGTAATTCACAAAGCCTGTGAGACCTACTTTTAGCTAGGATAAAAGGCAACTCTAGGCTAAAATAAAAGTTGTGTTGCTATGGTTGACGTCAGCTCTCATACACGAGCCTGCTTGCATTTACATTGGCGATTGGTTGATGAGTGACAGGTGGGCGTAATCTGCGTGATGTTCTCTGGCTGTGCTCCGCTGTTCTCCTGTGTTACGACCGCAGCGCATAAGACAAGCCATAAATGAAACGGTAACGAGATTCGCGGTGGAATAACAAAGTATCTTTGCACCGTTTTTACTGCACTTTTCAGAGCACATTTAGAAATAGAGGAAGTACACAAATTAAACTTGACTGTGAAAAATTGCATATATATTTTAACACGGGTTTGGTGGCATGTTTGCATTCCTTGTAAACTGTGTAATCCATGGATGCTCAAATAAATGATTCTTCACGTGCGTTTCGGAAGATTAGGACGTAATGCATGCAATCGCGATGTGTTAGGAGTTGCTCTTAGTGACTTAGAAGTCCTCTGTAGCCTACTACCCCTAAGCTGTCCCAGACTTAGGTGCTACTTTTAGCGCTAAATTGTTTTGTGAATTACTCTTATCCCAAAAAGTTAGGAGTCCTAAAGTTACGACTGGCACGCCCATTTTTTTTAGGAGTTCCTCCTAAATTTGACTGTTAAGAGCTACTTTTAGCCTTAAGATTCTTTGAGAATATGGCCCCTGACTTAACTGCTCTTGCTAAATCATAAACTTGCCATTTCTTTCATAAAATAATGCAAAAATAAGCAGAGAAGGAATAACCTACAAAAGTTTTGTTTAAGTGCCATGCACTGTTAAATTTTTGTTGTTAAAGTTTGTTGAGTTTTATTGTTACACTTGTGATTTTAGTTTGGCATTCGCCAGGCTAGGTTGGTGTCAAAGTTGTCAGTTATATGACATTACAATTGCACTTGCACAATCTTTTCAGTTTTTGTCTTAGTTTTTGTTTCCTGTCTTTCAAAAGAGTGCAATCTGCAATATTAGCTGGTGTCTGATTTATGTTCAGAATAGGCAAAAGTGAGAACAGCACAGTAGTTCATGTGAAATTATGGCACAGCCTGTTTTATTTTTTTAAATGAAAATATTAAGTTGTATTCAGTTACCAATTAATTGTACTTCTGTTTTTGAAAGAGGACAGTTTGAATCTGATATTGCCTTGGGTGCATGTGTGTGTGTTAATGGATCTTAATGTGCATGTTTTCCTATAAAAATAGAATATTTACGCATGCTATTTTTTATTATTATTATTTGTTACCGTGGTAAGTCATATTCCCCGGCCCTTTGTTTTGCTTCAGTTTGATGAACTGGCCCTCGCCCCAAATTAATTGAATAGCCCTGATTTAACATATTTCAAGACAGAATCACACCGGCTTTCTCCTTAAAAGATTGTTTTTTCCCCTCATCTTTCAAGAGATTAAAACTCATAAATAAAATGTTTTTAAAAAGGAGAGAGATTAAGATACATTTTCAAAATGTAATTTTTATTCCTCATTTTATTCAACATTAGTATGGATTCAAGTACTTATTTTCTTCACTGTAAAGGCACACAGTTGCAAAAGGTCAAGACATCAGACCAATGAAATTAGTATCAAAAACATATTTTCCCAAAGAAAAGAATTGTCTTCATATTTTCCCTGAAAAGGTATCGTCTTTATCTTAACTGTCACATGTCATTTTCTGAGTACAATGCAAAGCAAAGTTCATTATCTGGGTATGGTTGGATAGTGAAGCACTGCACACTACTCTCCACATGCAACACTGTATATAAAGTACATACAGTAGGCTATACATTCAATTCATATTGCATATAGCATTAAAAGATATCGCAATTCCTGATTACATAAGAGTTTGCCTATGGTAATATTAAAGGGACATTCCACCATTTGGGGAAATACCCTTATTTTCCACCTCTCCTCAAGTTAAACAACTGACTTTTACCTTTCTTCAGTTAACCCAGCCGTTCTCTGAATATGATGGTAAGACGTTGCTCCAGCTTAGCATAGATCATTAAATCAAATTAGACCGTTAGCTTCTCTCCTATTATAGCCTTGTGAAAATGACCATCTGATATTGTCCCAAATTAACACCTGACTCTTCTGTAGTTGCAACTTCTCCAAACACCAACCCAAAATGAAAGTTGTTGATTTTCTGGGCTGATATTAGAGAAAATAGTCCCTTCATATGTTGAATGAGATTAGATCCATGCCATAGCAGGCTAGAAAATCACATATTGTTGGTCTTAGTACACTGCAACTACAGAAGAGTCAACAAAACTACCAGAATTCATAGTTACTTTTGAACAAGACAGTAGGAGACCTGTAGGAGAGACAATATGAGATATGCTAATGGTCTAATCTGATTCAATGATCTATGCTAAGCTACAGCTAAAAGTCCTACTTCCAGAGGCAGAGAACGGCTGGATGGACTGGAGAGAGATACAACTCAACTGTTTAACTCGAGGGGAGGTGGAAAATGAGCATATTTCCCAAAATGACGGAATGTCACTTTAAGTTTGATTTAATGTTCATACACAGACATTGACTTCATCAATGAAGATTTTAAAACAAGTTCCTAATAATTGTCCTCACAAATGTACTGATAGGAATCAGAACATGGAACATCATTCCAAGATTTTGCAGACAATTTAGCTTTAGAGGAGATTTCTGCACAGTCTTCACCTCCGGCATCGTTAGGCTCACCAGGAGACCAGTACCTACAAGAAAATTCAAGTCAGAAAACGGGGAATAGGTGCTTCTGAGATCAAAAAGCAAAAGGCAAAAATGCAGTGGCCACTGGGCCTACTTCAGACAATAATTGCATTAAGGAACACCCTTCAGTGGTTAAAGGATAGCTCCGGAGTAAGTTTAAGTAAAGTCCTGTTGCACGAGCCTTCGAACAGCAACAGATTTTTGTATGGACCAGCATAGACCGAACACAAAGCAGTTTACATTGAGCCAAAGGTATCTCAGATCTTCTTTCGGTTTTGAATAATGAGTTTCCATTGATTCAGTGTAAAGTGCTTGTTCGCTTCAGCGTTCATGTTCGGGCTATGCTGTTCCAAATCATTTTGTTCCACTCGCTAACTAGTGCATTTAGCAGGCTCGTGCAGCAGGGCTATGCTTGAAATCACTCCGGAGAACCACTTTAAATACCTCATCACAGGGTGAATGAGGGCTCTCTTAAAGGTATAATCCGGAGTGAATCAACACGTAGCCCTGCTGTTTTATACTGCTAGGCGCTACTGACAACCACCTCAATGATCCAATTTTGTGCACCCTAGACCAAGTTTGCGAAACGGCAGCTAACACTAACTGAACAAGGCATGTAAAAAACGAAACCTAATGATTTGCTTTCATTTTGAAATGCTCCATTCTGTTAACTTTACCTGCCGTTTCGCTATCTCAGTCTGCGTTGCATGAAACCCAGTGATTGAGGTGGCTATCAATAGAGCTTGGCACTATAAAACAATATGGCTGTGTGTTGATTCACTCCGGATTTTTCCTTTAACTAAGCACAAATCAAAGACACTTTTAGATCATTGTCATTAATAACAATTAGCGTGTTCGGTGCTTTTTCCAAAATATTTCTACTGGAAATTCTATACACCTTCCAACATTGGAATAACTTATAATATATTATAATATATACTTATAATATTTTAGGCTACTCCTAAAAACAGCTGAAGATTTCTATTTAAGTGCTGCAGACAGCTGCAGATAACAATGTGTTTGCAAAGAAAGTACGTTATGCTTAGCGGTGAGTCGTCAACCCATTTCCAGTCACCCTCGTTGTCAGCATCTGTAAGTCCTATCCAGACATTCTTATATGAAAATATGAATTTCTGTAAAGTAAAAAAACAAACAAACAAGAGAAATTTTCTTTATTTAATGCAGTTTAACTCAAAACTACTTAACATACTATGCCCGTTGTGTCTTCACTACAGGAGAAGTCTGGAATAAAAATCAACCCACATGCCTGCTAAGTGTTACTCTCTGATGTGGTAGGCATAGAAACAAGCGAATTCTGTACAGCACAGAATTTGGGAATCTGCAGCTAACATGATCAAAAATGGACCTCTCCTTCCACTTCCTCATGTCAGAACAATTTTGAGCAATAACTCAGAGCAATTGGAGCAATAACTCCATCTGGGCTGATGTGTACCAGATTTCTCCTTTAAATCATGGCCACAATATTTTAAATAAGAAATCATATGTATGACAATCAAGGAGGTTTATGATATCAACACTTATTTATTTGACAAACAGACTGATATTTCACTGCATTTTTACACCTGTATCGATAATGGTGTAAAAATGCAGTGAAATTATGACGTCAGTCTATTTGTGCAAAGTAAAGAAGTGTTGTAGGAAAGGAGCAACATGATTTGGTTGGTTGATGCATTAGGCACAATAGCATATCTTCAACATGCTGACTATCTCACCTGCTCCTCTAGGTCATTCACAATTACCAGGTCAGCCCCCATGTTTTGGCAACTTTCTCTGCTGTCCTGCCAGTTCCTCTTCTCACTGCTGATCTTATAGAGACTTGATTGTCTGGCGATCCATCCATCTGCAAGCCTTGATTCTGGTGAACGAATGTGAAAGGATTTGAAATTTAGTGTGAATTAACTCATAGCCCTGGTTTCAAGGTCAATGAGAATAGGAAAAAATAACCAGTAAATTTGATCTCATAGACCAAATAAATCAACAATTGATGTCAATGTTCGGCGTCATTCAGTCATAGCCCTATCACATAAGCTTCCTGACTGCTGTAGATAACGAGGAGAATGAGAGAGAACAAGATAGACTGAATGCAAATGCAAACGAGCAGTTAACTCTGTGGCGTTGGCTATATGTCAGCTGCATGTTCACATTTACATTCATGTTCGGCCCAGATTATATTATTCTCTTCGCTATCTACAGTACTCAGCATTGACTGAATGATGCTGTAAGAAATGTCACTTTAAAGGAATAGTCCACCTTTTTATGTAATTGGTTTATTCACAATCTTACCTGGAGTTACATGGAGTGGGTAGAAACATTTTGGTCTCAGTGCTAGCGCTTTCCTAGTCTGGCAACCCCAATTTTAAGCATAGGCACTTTAATAATGTTGCCAAAGCGTTGCTATCTGGCAACTTTATATTCCAGCGCCTATTCTAAGCTAAAGCTAAAAAAGAGCTAAAATTCAGGTTGCCAGACTAGGAAAACGCATGCACTGAGACCAAAAGGCTTTTACCCACATATGTAACACCAGGTAAGGGGGTGACTATTCCTTTAAGTGAATGGAGCATAGGAGCACACCGGCAAAAAACATAACCTCCTTGGCAGAGATAATTCCACTATTCAGCTTGTCATATGCTGTATATAGCCTGATGTTGTGTCAATTTTCAACCCACTAGGTGGATTGATCCACACCACATTTCACCAATCCCTGAGACTTCATGTTAGTCATTAAAAATCCCCTCACCTAATTTGGTTCGTGGTCCATGACGTTCCTCTTGCTCTCTGGTCAAGTTTTCGTAAGTGGCTTGTAGCCAAGCTTTCTCACCGGACAATTTGGTGTTTCTCATTTGTAATTCAGATTTCTCTCTGGTCAGACTGTTAAACTTGTCATTCAACTGTGACTTCTGCGTCATTAGGTTGTTGTAACTTATCTGTAAGAGGTTTCTGTCATCCGTCATATTGTTGTAACGGGTCAGTAGCTGGGATTTCTCCTGGATCAGTACGTGGTGACTCGCGAGCAAGAGGTCCATCTGTTTATGTAGGTTGCTGCAACTCGACTGGTCTGAGTTACGGGTTGTGTTGTCATCACTTGTTTGTCGTTGAAATGCCCCGTCGCTCGTGTCAGAGCTGCATTTGTGTGATTTGTGGGATATGATGACAGCCAAAAGAATCACACACAGTACCCCCAAACACACTGTAGCCAATATGTGGAATCCTGGAATTGCATACAATGACATATTGTTAACCTACTTAGGCAGGCCTGGGCAAACTAAGGCCCGGGGGCCAAATGCGGCCCACAGAGCTATTTAATCCGGCCCACGGACCCTTCCCAAAGTAGAATAATTTATCTTTTAGCCAAGGAGACTTCGATTATATGCCTAAATTATCAAATTTGTTGTAGTCATGAAATACAAATCCCCCATTTTAACCCTGTATGTTGACATGTCCTCCGAAGAAAATGAGGCTACTGGTTTAAGACTTGCCAATTTACCAGCATCAACCGGTTGACGGTTAACACCCGGCCCATTAGTGGAAATCTACACGCCGATGTGGCCCTTCGACCAAAATAATTGCCCACCCCTGCACTAAGGCAAGAAGGCATTTTCTCATTTCAAGTTTATTAGTCTGTCCTACAACATAGGCTATGCTGTAAGCTGTGAAAATGCTTATAGCGTCACAATTCTATTGATTTTTTGTTTTTACTGTACATTATAAAATATTGGAGATAGAGTTGCGAAACAACTTATTGGAGAAATCCGTTGTAATAAGGGCCACAAGTATAGTGCAAAGTCATGAAAATTTCAAACTTTTGGCGTGGAGCAGAATGTTGATATGTTTGTGCAAACCGGAGAAGACAGCGATATTCACCCAGAAGTTATAATAGGGTCTTCTCTGGCCTGCATGAACGTATCAAAATGATCCACCCCGGCAAACGTTTACACATTTTATGATTTCGCAATATACTTAGAGTTCTTATCACACCGACATTCTCCTTCAAAGAAAAAGTCCAAAGTCAATCAACCCATAGAGCACTACTGTTTTTGGTTGTTGTTGGTATAGGAATAAAAATGAGACAATTTAGTACAATGTGTAGAGAATAGCAAAATATCCACCGGTAACTGATGAGGGCACAGAAACTAATATCAATTTTGTTTTTCTTGCCCCATTCAGTTTTTGGAGCTATGGGTTGATATTTGGGGCTATGAGTTGATATTCGACAAAAGAAAAGATGCATGCGCAGGTGATTTTCCACTGCACTTATCAATATTTAAAGAGAAGACTGGAATAATACAGTATTATTAACTGCACAAATGTACAGTACATTGCGTAAAAGTACTTAATGTTTCACCCAAGACGCCCTTCTTCAGCAAGAATAATTATGCCAAATTTTAGATGTGTCTTGACCAAAACATTGAGGTGATGAAATTATCCATGTGAATGATTATAAAATTTACCTTACAAATTTAACATTCCCCAGATATCCCAGACTTTTTTTCACACATTGGTAACCCCCCATAAATAATTATGAAAAAATAAAAGTAATAAAATAAAAATAGATAAATGTTTTATGTCTAGTTTTGCAAATGCAATGCATAACAAATGCATATCAATAACAAATAACAGATATGGAGTCATATACACTTGTTCAGGTATTTACTGTATAATAACTTAATTACCTTTCTTTCTCTGTCTGACCATGCCCATCTTGTTGAAAATCTTGCCAGCAGATATCTCGCCACCTTGGTTCCAGTACGAGCACCTTTCCTCACTATTGTCCAGATCCATAAGTGTGTCCTCTGCCATGACTGTGTAATAACCTCTGAGGGACCCTAACCTGTTGGGCCCTTTTATGAGTGGCCTTACATGAAGTGCAAACGTAGCAGGAAGTAAACAGGAAACCAGTGGGGTTATACGAGAGCCTGTACAGCTGTAACCTCCCCAGCACTCACGTGAAATAATTTGGAAACATAAGACATGAGGAGACATTAGTGAATAGCTTAAAGTCATAGCCTACATCAAAACAGTACTGTATTTTAAAATTGATCATATACATTGACTGATGTAATGTTGAAAACAATAGTAGTCTCATAGTTCTCTACCTACTGTATATATGTGTAGGCATTGTGTGTGTGTGTGTGTGTGTGTGTGTGTCTGTCTATCTGTCTGTCTGTCTGTCTCTGTCTATCTGTGTGTGTGTGTGTCTGTGTGTCTGTGTGTGTGTGTGTGTGTGTGTGTGTGTGTGTGTGTGTGTGTGAATTTGAAAATAATTACTTTTTAAACCCACTGACGTTTCAGGCAAGACACCCTTCTTCAGCGAGAATAGGCCAATTTTCAGAGGGAGAGTGAGAAAGAGTAAGAAAATATCTGTATATTATGTGAATAATATCCATATTTTAAAACTTATCATATATTGACGTATTGATGTAATGTTCTACACAGTAAAGTAGTCTCACATGATTCATGATTCTTATATATATTTGTAGGCCTATTGTGGTGTATCTGTGTGTGCACTTGTGTGTGTGTGTGTGTGTGTGTAGGTTTGTGTGCCTGTGTTATGCATGGCTGTGCAAGAAAGATCAATACAGCACAAGTGCGTACTCTCAGTGAGAGAACTAGTTGTACACAATTTGCTGAGCAAGCGTGTTCCTCCTGAAAACAAGGAAAGGAAAGTTTACCCCTTGGTGCCTGCCAGGCACAGCCTGCTTTAGAGGTCCTTCCCCTCATGACTCATCAATATGTTCTGCTGTTGCTTAAATAAATCACATTTTCTGTGTACATAAAGTGTGTGTGTGTGTGTGTGTGTGTGTGTGTGTGTGTGTGTGTGTGTGGCAAGATCTGACCCTAACCCTAACCCAAGTACAGGCATGGACTGGCCATAGGGCATACAGGGCAATGCCCGGTGGGCCGACAGTCATTTTTGGGCCGGGGCTGTCATTTACTCATAATTTTCATGAAGGATATTGGGCTAATTTAATTACGTTTCTCATATTCATGCAATATGTCCTACTTAGAGTGTTATTTTAGCTAGCCACAACGTTGTTATTATTATAATAAAAAGAATAAAATGATGGTGGGCCGCCATGGCCAAAAATGCCCGGACCATTTTTTGGTCCCAGTCCGGCCCTGCCCAAGTAATTAAGAGTCGAGGATCAATGTTAAACTTGTTTGTCCCGGATCAATGTACTCTAACCCTAAGCCTAACCCTAACTCTAAACCTAACCCATTGATCCAGGGCAACAAGTTTGACATTCATCCTGGACTCTTAATTACTAGGTGATATCAGATCTTCCGTGTGTGTGTGTGTGTGTGTGTGTGTGTGTGTGTGTGTGTGTGTGTATGTGTGTGTGTGTGTGTGGTGATGGTGGTGGGGACAATGCAGTTCCGGCACTACTGTATTTACACTACAATCCAACCCAACCCTAAGGATACACTATACAAGCATCAAATTAAATTGCGTAAAAATACATTTCTATACATTACAGTGTGTTTAAAACTATGTGATGCATCTAGTGTGACTTTAGAGTAAGAGTAAGAAATACAAACTCCTGCACACTACTATTATATAACATGTTTGGGTCAATAACCTTGTAGCAGCTTTAACTTCCTCTTTTTGAAGGATGAAAGTCTATTGACCAATAGCCTACATATTTGCTTGCAGAATGGGCAGTATGCAGATGTGTAGTGTAATGACAAATTGCTTTTATCATGTGAACAAGATATGGACAATGTAGAGTCTGAACTAGAGGAGTTTTGAGAATTGAGAATTTCTGATCTGGTCTGAGAAATGTTCCAAAGTGACTGAGAAAAATGTTTTTTTTTTTTTTTTTTTTGCTAATAAGAAGCATAATAATGGATAATATGGTCAGATATGAATAGCTATTATTGCCACAAATCACTGATGGTTAGGCCTACCTTAATAATGATCAAAGGCCATGTTGTGAACTGGGAGGATTTCTTCAATGCAACAAAATACTTCACAGTCACAGAGTTATTCCTGTTCTAAGCAGTTTGATTTCAAATGCTGATGCTTGCTTTTTTAAATGCTGAGACACAACCTCTTTGATTTGCTGACATTGCATGTGACATTATCATATGCAAAGACTTGAATGAAACTGAATGAATATTTCATTATAATATGCAAATTCACTTTGGTGTGTGGTACTTTAACAGACTACCGGTATTACTTTGTAGAATATGCTTAACAGTCAACAGTACTGTACTGCCTACTATTTTATAAATAAAGCACAAAGTTTGCACCGTGTTCTTTGTAATAATAAAAAAAAAACAAAGCTTTTTGTTGTCTTGATACTTCATTACATTTTATATGTGGAACTGACAAAATGCTCTCACACAGTATGACCACATGATGGCATTATATTCCTAGTGTACACTTCTAGTCTAGTCTAGTTAGGCAAGTTCTGTCACTTTATATTAACTGTTCTGAAAAATAACAAACAAACAAAACTGTTCATATTTTTACATAGTTGCTCCACTGTTATAGACATGTGCTATTAGAATTTGGAAAAGAGTGGATGCTGCATTATTCAGTGTATGGCATGTATGTTAAAGTCTGTGATCAGAAAACATTATAAACACATTCTTAAAGGGTTCTGCCTTATACCTATGCAATTGTGGTGTCAGGAACTAGGCTAATGATAAACTATTTGCTTTTCCTATGAGCCATCCATCTTGGCTCCAGTCCCGACACTTGAACCACACATGTGATGTTCTGTTTGTCACTACATCAAACAGCAGCTCCTTTTGGACACTTTGGAGGGTGTCTCTTTTCCTTGTAAATTGTACAAATCTGGCGTCCGTTTCCCAAAAACATAGTTGCTAACCAGTTTGCAACTTAGTTGGCAATGGGAAATTGTACTGCAACCTTCATAGTTGCTAACTATGCTTTTGGGAAACCCTTTGGGGACCCCTGTGCCCTTCAGTGAATCCATTAATACTATTTAAGAAATAAACAAAGTTAATAGTGGTAAATACTGTGTTCTCTTTATCATCTATAGGGCCAAGAATGAAGACAAAGCTGTTACCTATTCCTGCCAATTCTCCTCCATGTGGAATTGTTTAGTCAATAATTGAAACCACCATTAAAATGTATTGAGGGCTAGATAGACTGAGAAGGTATAAATGGTCTGTTGTGTTTTGTTTAGTTCTGTAACCTTAAAGTGTAGCTCCGGAGTAAGTTTAAGCATATCCCTGCTGCACGAGCCTTCTAACAGCAATTTATTTTGAACAGCATAGACCTAACGCGAACGTGAAACACGTTACATTGAGTCAACGGCACCACAGATCTTCCTTTCACTTTCGAATAATGAGGTTCTATTGATTCGGTTTAAAGTGCTTGTTCGCTTCTGCGTTCACGTTCGGTCTAAGCTGTACCAAATTATTTTGTTCCTTCCACTCGCTAACTGGTGCATTTAGCATGCTCCTTTAAAAGGTCTGAGCTTGTATTCACACGGGACCTGTCCTTTAACTAAGGCAGAGTGGGGGACACATTTTACCCTGAAACATGTCACATCAGTCTCAGGTGGTTTGTACAGTATAAGGTTACTTACAAGTGGGAAATGCAACCTGCTCTCATTTCATGGGGAAATATCAACATTTTTGTTCAATCTTAATTAGTACCCCTTAATGAAAATGAATATTCTACTATACCCCACTGCTAGAAGTTTATACACTTTTGTAGACAACCCTGCACTAGGGTATGTCCAGTGACTCTCTACATGAATATGGCGATGTTATTGGCCTGACAAAAACTGGGAGATATAGCTACTGAGGCCTAGCCTGGTCATAACCAGCCCCTCAGTCTACACTTCTCTTCATACAAGAGTCTGGGATCTCGACTATTGAGAAATGAAAGCTTGTTGAAGATTTTGAATTCAAAATGATGGGATTAGCCTATGATGTATCATATCCTCACACTGCATTCTTAAAGTTGGCTCATTAGCTCAGGCTCAATGCAGCCCATGTGAACGAGGTCAGTGGCCGGAATCTCAGATGGAGTCATGGAGGGAGATGGAAGTCGGGCGGATTTAAGCCAATAGCCAGGCTAACTGAAGCCCTATGGCATGTTTTTTTTTATGTACATGCTTAGCAAAACCATTTGCTGCAGAGTATGTCTAGATTTGTGGCCCAACTCACTCCTTCCTGTAAATGCTGGTGTGGTTGCAGTAAATTGCGAACTTACTGACACTGCTGTTTCAGGAAACCCACAGAGGAAGTGGCAGTCACAGGTAAAGGTTGACTCAACCAACATGATAACTGCATCTTTAAGAGAAGTAG
>JAODXP020001963.1:0-26634 GCA_027497455.2 Sardinella longiceps | reverse complement strand
TAAGCCCGTGCATTAAAGCGCGCCTGATTGCGACTCTATTCTTAAAAATGGCGATGCTAACGTGCCGCCGCTAATCTGCACGCTCTTGACCCCCTGATTCAATGAAAGAATTTGAATTGAATTTGAATGGGCTCCACCCAACAGGAAGTTGAATTGAATTTGAATTTGAATTAGAATTACAGGAAGTGGAATTTCAGGAATTTAAATTCAGAGAAATTCATTGTTATTACATATCAGTGAGAATGTGACACTCCAATCTTCCTCCAATGTAGCTACAGACACTAACATTAATTCTTAAATTTGTATTATTACCGCGTGTTTCCACAGGGCGAAATTTTCGCCTACTTCCCATTGAAATGAATGGGAGGCGAATTTCGCCCTGCGAATGGCGAATTCGCCAAGACTGGCGAAAAAGTTGAGAAATGTTTAACTTTTGGCGAATTTCGCCAGGCGATAACCAATCAAGTTCATTTGAAACGTTACGTGACAAGACAAGGGCGGGAGTACAAAATTTTGCAGACAACATGGCGGCATCCATGACTTCGTTATATGAAAAATATATTGTTTGATTTAAGGATCCTTGGGCCATAGTTTCTGTCTACATCGTCCCCGATTGTGTTTAATATTGTATACGAGTGCTATCGTGGCTGGTAGAACACTGTAGGTTTACAAATGAGCTTAATAACTTCAGTTAGCTCAATGCTAATAACTAGCTAACGATTAGCCGTGTTAGCACACTGATATCAGTCAATATTGACTTGTGGGACACAAATTACCGTTGACAATAAAATAAAACCAAAACGAACATTTCCATATGTTACACGAACATAATAGGGGCAAATAAACCGCTGTAAATCCCAATTCCAACTCCTGGTTAAGTTTAGCTGCTAGGTTAATGTGAGCAACCCGGCACAACCGACAGACACCCTGCTACGACCTCTGCTTGGTACACACCCCCCAGCGAAGATTCGCCTGGCGAAATTCGCCGAGTTTTCGCCCTGTGGAAACCAACAGTTAGAAAACAGCTCTGAGCCTCAATTATTTATTTCAAGAGAGTGTAAACCAGATAAAAAGTCTTTAATGTTTGGACAACCATTTTGAAGACTTGGAGTCCAGTCCAGTCCAATAATTTTTCAAACTTTTAAAGTCATTACCGTTTTAAAGATTGTCTATGGTTTCCTGTTATGTTCACTCTCTAAAACTAAAGATAATCAAGTTCAAGTTCAAGGGTTTATTTGTCACATACAATGACATACTTTCGTAAAACATGTAGTGAAATGTGTTTTCAAAGAGAGAGAGAGAGAGAGAGAGAGGAGAAAGAGGATGGAAGAAGTAAAATAAACAAATAAATAATTAAAAAATAAAATAAAATAAAAATTAAAATAATAATAATAAAAATAAAAAGATAGTCCATATTGATCAGTCCATCTTCATCAGGAAATTAATCCAATGCGGTCCCCAGACGTGGCCAGCAGGAGGGAGTAGGAGAGGGTGGAAAGTGTGCCGTGCAAGCAATGTGAGATGTGGTAGCCGTGGAGGCGACACCACTGCCTGTCGGTGTAGAGACAAGGCAGCCGTTTAGATGACATGCTTGGCTTACCAGCGCCTATCGGTGTTGTTCAAGGCAGCTGTGCAGCTGATCATTCACGGCGGCGTGGAGTGCAGCTTGTCATCGGACCACAGGCAGCCTCTGAAGTCAGCGTAGCTTTGTCATGGTCTCTGTGGATCGATAGCCCGGTGTTTCTGCCACTGCCTTGCCACATCTCGTCCCTGGTCTTCTTCGCTGGCTATCGAGCAGCACCAAAGAGTAGCCTATAGCATAAGGTGACCAGATTTCTTTAAGGAAAATCGGGGACATTTTCACGCTCAGCAAAAAAATTTGCATTAAAATCTCAGTTTTTTGCCGTCACCACATTTGACATTATTGTGGTTTATCCATGGCCTAGGAGGCCTTCTTTTCTCCTCTTAGAAGGGTATATAGGCCTATTACAATTAGTGTTGGCACTTTTGTCTGTTCCCAGTATCTGGATGTTTTCCCCTATATGCATTCTAAACTCACTATTAGGTCCTAGGATAAAAGACAGGAACTTTCCCACAAATTTTCAGACAGACTGAAGTGTTATCATTCTGGATGATGCATTATGTTGTGTATTCTGTAGGCTATGCTAAAGCAATTCTAGGGTCTGTCAAGAGTTGTAGGATATAAACCTTTTTACCATTTTAAATGTGGGACCCACATGTCTGCACATAGCCTATCTATATGCTTATTCCAAAAATGGGAAATAACCCAAGAGAGATTAGGCAAGGAAGAGAGTCACCGGAGCATCTTAAGATGTGGAAAAATAACTGTTTTATTGGGCAAGTGCCAAGACTAACGTTTCGACGTTGTCACGTCTTCTTCAGAGTCAATATGAGAGAGAGATTATTGCAATAATGTAGGCCTATCTACTGACGCCATTACTACTTATGCCATTAAAATATCAACAAAGTAACAAATAGGCTTTTTTTATGCTGTTGCCCTTTTAAGAAAAATAAAATAGCCTACTCTCCTGTGTCTCGTCTGTTCTCGTTGGAGAGAGAAAAGATAGATGCTACTTATTAGATCCTACCTATTTACTGAAAATAGCTTTGACACCTAAACTGTTTGAGAAAGATAGCGCTGAAATGAAATACAAGACCTGACTTAAGTTGCGTTTGCTAAACCGGCAAAATGCGCAAAATGTATTGTCGAGGAGAAAATAGTCAATTAAAAAGTTTGATGTTGAGGGAGAGTTTGTAAGCTTTCCTGGTCAGACAACCAAAAAGAGGGAAGATTCAATCAAAATGGGACAGGTGGCTACTCTAGCCATGGAGTAAATCTCAGCTGCAACTGGCTGGGTATTCTGTTTTTTTCCTCTCAAGTCTTACTCGGACAAAATCGGGGACATTTTCAGGGACAGGTACAGGCGGGGACAGGTCATCAAAATCGGGGTCTGTCCCTGGAAATCGGGGACGTCTGGTCACCCTACTATAGCACCACGGATGGGATAGCTTACCAGCTAATCTCTCTCCTTACGTTGTCTCTCTCCCTCACACGCACGTCTGGACTGGAGTGCTGCATTATTTAAAATTTAGCAGCGATCCTTGCAGAAAAACAAAATCCAAACCACAAATTAAAAGCGAACAAAACAAAAAAACGGACGAAAAGCAACAAAAAGAAGTATTAAGCACCACAACGTTAGACTAATAAAACTGAAAGAAAAAAAAAATGGGAGAAAAAGCGAAAAAGAGTGGGAGCTATTAAATGCGGCAGCCGACTCGCAGCGCCATCACCATAGCAACTATAATCCATAACTAACTATAATCCTAACCCTAACCCTAGGTTATACATGTGCTACCTGAACTATGTCTTTGGAGTTTTTTTTTGTAAAGTTGTTCTTTCATAAATATCTCTTTAAAGGTTGAGTCCATGTTTCTGGCCCCCTCTTGTGGTAGTCATTTGCACGTTTTCGAGCATGAAGGACATATGCAATTAGGCAATATCACTCGAGTTGGCGTGATGTTGTTGGCACATGTCATCACTGTGTGTGTTTTGGCTGTATGCACGAAATTGCAGGCTGAGTGCAGTAGGCAACCACACACAGTGATATTGTGCCAACAACATCAGGACCCAGAGTGTGATATTGCTTTTATACAACAATTCCATTACCAACTTATTAAATTGTATTTTCTATTGTTTGCACAGAATGCATGTACTGACAACATTAACTGGAACAAAATACATATATATAATTATATATATGGGCAATTCCACGAAAAAGTAAACCTCACCTTAAAACTTTAAGTCTCACCTACATGGACATACAAATTCTTTCAGAAAACTTCCAATACAAAAACGTATTGTCTCGATGTAAATATTCAACTGAGGAAGTTTCGAAAGGATATCTGTTTGTTAAAATTTTTACCCTATTCAGCTATAATGTAAGTCTATGGAGGGGCTTATAATGGGCATAAGTGGGTGATAACACACACAAAGCTGCAATACTATCAGTTATTTTTCATTGTTATATTACTATTTCTCTTGTTACAGGTTAAAATCCACCGTTCACAATTGTTTTGTATCGTTTTGGAGGGTTTTTCCAGACGTCACGTCCATAACGTCACATCCATAACGCCATGTCTCCCAATGAAAACCAACTTTTTTTTACATTTACATTTGAAATTAAGTCTTTCTCTGTCTTTACTGAGGTGTCCTGTTTGGTATGAATGTAGTAATATTTACATTTCTGTAGAAATTTCACACACTTCACAGCAAAAACTACGCTCTCTCAAAAGTTTGTCCGTTTTTCGTCACGTCCATAACGCAAATTGAAAGGCTCATATTCTTATGATGCAGATCATGATATTAATTTTTTCTGTTTGCCTGTATTCAGCCATGGAGTTTGCAGAAGAATATGAAAAAAAATTGTGAAATACTGCTAGGTTTGCTGAGGTTATGTGGCCTTTTGTTTATCAATAATGGACGAAAATGTCTAGTCCATAACGCTGGAATTGCCCATATATATATGATTTTCCTTCCATTTAGTGCTAAAAGTAGGCATATTGTCAATATTTTCTTTACTTCATTGTCAATCAACTATTCTCACAAGTCAATATGCCTTATTACACCTAAAAATTATAAAGTCCAACTACAAATCATCCAATTTCCACTGATTCTGGTTGGATTTTATAATTTTTAGGTGTAATATCAACTAGAGAAGATAATGCACATTGGCAAAAGATTAAACTTTGTATATCTCTACAAATATACACACCTAGTATGAATAACACTGAGTCAAAGTTTATAAAACAGGTTGAATTTTGTTTCTAGGTGCCCTGGATCAGAAGTTATGGCACTTTGAACATAATGAGGACTTGATGATCAGCACTCTTTCTTTCTTTTTTTCTTTACTTATTTTATTTGTTGGTTTACAAAATTGAAGTATTCCTGGTCACATTTCCGACATGAAACAGAAGAAAAACGACATGTAAAGGACTTTAATCATGTTGATATGATGATGATTTAGGATGATTTAGGATATTATAAAACTGTATCCTTAAAGGTCTCATTCCAGGCAAGGCGCCAGGATTTTAGTTTTGGATGGGCCAGACCAATCACGGGTGGGCACGGCAGAGTTCTTGCTCTGTGATTAAAGAATGTGTTTTTACGCGCATTTACAGGCTTAGAATGCCATTTGTTTGCCATTTGTGTGCCAATTATGCACTGCAAGATGGACTTCACCTGAGTTGTTTGTCGCACGTAATTGAAGTTCCTTGGTGATGATTCACCATGGGAGCAGGTCGATTAGGCCTTTTGCGTTTAGGTTTAGGCCAACAGACGAGTCGTTTAGGTCACAGGGAGCAGTCGTTTAGGCCAGTTGAAATCTTTGCATCTCCTCTTTTTATTATTATTGTACATTCGTTATTATAAGACATAAATTTGCTCTACTGGTCTGTCTGAGTAGCCTACATTTCTATGATGCATTATTTGATAACCAACTTAAGTGTGGAAACGTTTCTTTATTTAATAAATGGTGATTTATAAATTCATAAAATTGTGGACATAATCATCCGCATTGGGTTATAGATTTGCGCGGTTTGTGAGAATTAAAATAGTGATTTATAAAATAAGCATTGCATTGTCATCGAAAGGGTGACTGATCTGAAACCACCACATTCGTTGGAAAATAATTATTATTAATAACTTGTTATTCAGAAGCCAGTTAGGTTCGAGTTTGTGAGAATATTTTTGGAATCCTGATCACATAATTTCATAACCACTTGCCCTGTAATAAGTGAAAATAGCCTAAATGGTGATTTATAAATTCATAAAATAGTGGAAATAATCATGTTAGAATTAGCCTACTGTAATATCTTAGATTACTGGTATCTTAAAATAACGAAACGATATGATACGATATATAAGTACACGTTACCATCGAGTTTCTGAACTTGTTGCCCGAAACACATCAACAGGAAAGAAAGGACAACATCCCGAAGTTAATGACACAGCTCTCCTAGGCTACAGGAATTCATGGCCTTATGAAAAACTAATGACAAGTAAAAAACGAAGTTGTAGGCTATATGGAATAATCCTTCAAGAAACATGCTTTCAAACCTGCTGAGCAGACACTCCTGCGTGCGCAAATTACATGACTTTCTCTTTCTCTAGGCTTTGCGTCTGCATTTAATTCCCTTCGCAGATTTCCTTTCCTTGAGGAGATACATTAGGAATAGTGTCAGCATTTGTTTGCAAGGACTCGCTACATGTCAATATAACCATTTGATGCTATAACTGTTTCTCACTGGTGATATTCATAAAATATTTGCAATAAAGGCGAGAAAAAAACAAATGCACTGGGATAAACTTACCATGTAGGCCTATAGCCTGTTCTACTGTTGGATGCGAAACTTACTCCACTTTTAAAACGATGCAGCCTATTCTAGCTCATCAGTGAAACCTCCTTGCGCTGTATCTAGCCTATAGGCCTATAAGATTTTGTGCCGAATGTAGAATCAATGAACGGCGGTTGATGATGTCATTGATTTCAAGTGCTGCTGGTAGCCAACGCAACATAATGAGAGGCCTTTTATCCTAGTACTTAAGGGAAACAGTCTGCGTGACAATGCATTGCATGACATCCCAAACTTCAGAAATTATTTTCTGAGTCTACTATCAGTGTCTTTACAACACCGTGCTGCAAAGAAGCTTGCTCATCGCAAGATAAACTAAGCATTACAGCCAAGACATCCTTGCGTAATATTTTACATTAGGCTAGGTATACTTACGGTAGCCTAGGCGAATTTGGGCGAGTGGGAAGCGCTATTTTCTGACAACCGGTTTATTAGCATGTGTTGTAATGTAGGCCATTAGACGCATTTTACGTTGTTAAGTGCTTTGTTTGTGTAAACGGTCATCAGTTTGCACAAAATCTACCACAGCAGCAATTCTTCTGGCTTAAAAATGTTGCCTACTTTCCGAGTGAAGCTTTTAGCCTATCTCTCTCCATCTAACGTGAGTGAGTGAAACGTTTTTCTCACATTTGACAGGCGGAGCTAATTTGCATAAAGTCACGCTGATTGGTTGAGGGTTCCAGAGCTCAGCATGTAGAGCTCGTGAATGCTGGCTGCATAAGCACATTTCAGGGAGCTTCAGTAGATTCACATTTTATTAATAAACCGAAATATTGCAGTTTACGAAAGTTTATTGAACCGTAGAGGGCGTATCGTTCGATAACCGTAAAATTCAATAACCGTTGCATCCTTAGTATTCAGCCACAGCTTCAAACCGTGGAGAACGGTGGAATGCTGAGGACAGGACATCAGGAATAGGGAATCCTTGAAGCTCCTCAATGTAATGTTGGGGATAGGGGGCTACATCGTCAAACACCAGTTTAACCAGGTTGTGGATGTTACCTGGAATAAAAGGTCCAATGTAAATATGATCATAAAAACAGAAACTGTGAAGTGATATAATATCTTGTGTTTCAGAGTTTGTAATTGAGTTACTTACAGTGTGTTGGTGGTGATTTCACTGGCTTCACAGTAGGTCTTCTCTTTATGGCCTTTGGGTAATGTAGACTGTGCCGAAGTTTCCCTGAAGCTGTTGTTCTTTCCTGAGTGCGACCAGCATTTTCATTGAAATGGCTGCCAGATGTTTACCTCACTCACGTCAGATGATGCGCTATGTAACTTTCGCAAGGCACTTCCGCGCATCGATCTGATGTTGAAGCCCTTCAGAGCGATTTCAAGCCCAATATTTTCTGACCGAACCGGGGCTGCTGGCTGCTGTAGAGGGTGTGACGTAGCGAAGAAGCAACTGTTTTGAATCCAACCAATCCAACAAACGTAACCAGCGCCATCAGTTGATTTCGATGTGATTGGCTGAAGTGTACGTCAATTAAATTGATGGACAAGCTGTTTGTCCAGTTAGATTCAAGGATTTCTGGCTCCTGAAATAACTCGTCTATCAGTGACTACCAGATGTTCGCGCGTTAGCGCTACATCTGACGTGAGTGAGGTAAGCCAGATGTAACCTGTAAAACACAATAAGCTGTAATGTTAAATGCCTTATCCAACCAATGTTTTCCTGGTGCAGAGAATCAGATGCAATAAAATATTTCTATTCAGAATATGAAACTTACTGTTCAAAGAGTTAATTGATTAATTAAAATTTGAATAAGTATGTAATCTCAAGGCGTTTCAATTAGGTACTAAAGGTAGCCAGAGTTTATAATGTAAAAGAAGAGAGGAGCCAGACACTGTAAGGTTGGGCCCAGGGGGAAAGGATAGGTGTGGATAGGTGGGGGGGGGGGGGGAGGAGCAGCGTAGCTCGGGAGCTCGTGGGTTAAGCCTGTGTGCGCCACAGTAGGCTACTAGTGCTAGCCGGGAAGGCGACGATCACACTGTAGCAGAGGCTGGGGAGCGTCGCTAGGCTGGGCGAGTGACCAGCCGTGTGCGGGGAAAACACAGGGCACTAGGACAGTTCAGTACATAGGGACGAACACAGTGGAGCAGTAAACAGGCACTTAGCTTTGCGAGGGGCAGACGATTCCGCCCCTCCGACATCCAATGATGCTTGACTACCAGGCAGGCTCACGGACGGCGGACAGAGGCAAGCGTAGTCCGTGGCCGTACACCATACAGGGTTCCTTTGCTTGGTGGAGGCGGATAAAGCCGGGTGCTACTGACAGGCAAGGCGGTCGAATCCGGCTCGATGGCAGGGCAGCGTAGGGCAGCAGGCAGCAGTAATGAACACACAGAGCCGTAGATGACAACAGTAGAAGCGTTGAGTTGCAGACAGCAGTAGTGGAGGCCGACATATCGGGAACGGCTATGCAGAGGGGGAGAGAGAGGGCACAGGTGCTAGCAGAGCTCACCGCAAAGCGGCAGAAGTCAGGAGGCAGTAAAAGGAGTACTTAACTCAATGAGGGGTGGACGATTCCACCCCTCCGACGTCTGATGGCGCTTAGACCCAGTAGCAGGCTTGCCCAAAAGGCTTGACAACAGGCGGCGAGTAGAGTCGGTGGCCGGTGTGACGGATCCTCTTGGGCCGCCTGTTAACTGGGGATACACATCTGTCTACAAGTGTAGTTAGATTTACCTAACGCCGTTACACCGATTCGACTAAATTGGGACTGAAATTACGTAGGCGTACGGATGATCCTCTACGCAAGAGCGCAACAATGTCGATAATACAGTTTATTAGCAGGAGGCGCAGTTTCTTCTTATCACGTAGCCTCCCTCCGATAGGCTGTTTAGCTGAGAATTTAGTCGGGCGTGATTTTGATGTGTTATTATATTATTCTAGTTGTTGATTTTTAAAACAGGCGTTTGAATAATTGTTTTCCTTACAGTGTGTTTATTATTGTGAACATGGGCCTCATTAAATGCCTTGTGGTCAGTAGGCTAATGTAATTTCAGAACCAGTTACGCCTATGTTTGTTCTGTATTTCTGACTAATTGCAGATTAAATGGAGTTTGAACACCATGTAAAAAAGTTTCCAACTTCACATATCATATCTCTGGTCAAGTAGGCCTACATCGCTAGATATTTTTCTCTCTCAACATTATTTAGCAACAGGATGTGCAACAAAAATGCATCATGGGTAACGTAGTCACTTTAACAGATTAAACCTATGCAACTATGCACATTCAATTACCTAAAATAAATCTGAATACACTAAAGTAAACTAAACTAAATTCTAAAGAATAAACTCAGTGCTTAGGAGACTTAAAGTTACAACAACGTTAAACAAACAGGTGTATCAACCATATAGCTGTAGCCTATACATTCAGGTGACTAATTGAAACGAGACAAGACAGTTCATGTTACTGGTTTATTCACCCTAAGAGTTATAGGATACATAAAGGGCAAGAAAAAGCCCTAAAGAAATAAAATATTAACAAACAACATAACGTGATCGCAGATGCAACATAACAGGAGTAATGTTGACAGAAGCAGGCAAGGCTATCGATAGAAGTGGGCAGTGGAAAGATAATCTAATATAACATAATGCAATCATGATAACAGCCCAAATTACGATGGCAGTGAGGTGCTGATTCTTAATATCTTATCAGTAGACTATGCGAGCCTACTCCTCCTCGGCGTTTCTTCCCATTCTTTCAGACTCTGCATCACCGTGTAGCCTTATGATGTTGTTGGGCTACACTGACCAAAGACAGACAAACTGCAGCAAATTATTAATGTAGTTATACATTATACGTTATCGTGGAGTGTACACATCTTAAGAACTCCTCTTAGCTCCAGGCTGATTTGTTTAATCATCGTCAGAACGCGATAGGCTACTGACAACTTCTGTTGCTTGACATCCTCTAGGCTATATCCCAACTTGAACTAATATGGGCTGCTAAGGAAAACAACTTGAGCTACTGAAGAAGAATTAACTTAGTGATATTGAAGAACACGTTAGTTGTAGGCTATGCTACCCTACATTAGATAGGCCTAAATTTGCATCTTCACTTGCTAAATCGATACTTGAACAATTAAATGAATGACAGTCTAGGATAACTTACAGGCAGGACAACTTGCCTTCCGTGAGTCACAATAGATTAACGTTATGCCTGGTGAACGATTACATTCTACGAGCATACCCTAGCATTGAAATTAAAATTAGACGATTAAGTTAGACCCACTGTATCCATACTTTGATTTAGCAGTCGACTGATATGAGTCGTTGTAGAAGTCCTTAGCCTGGCTTCACCTGTGCGCACGCGCAGTAGGCTACCACAGGCTACGTAAACCAGTATTCACAAAAAAACTTTCACTGATGTCGGTTTGATTTGGTCGAAATAGAATTAAATAGTCTGATTTCATTTGCTAAGAAAAGGACCAAAGGTGTCATCATCGCAAAAATATAATGTTTTAATTTCACGGAAGAAACTGGCTTAATGTTACATTTGCCATCATTTGTTATTTTGTTGAATCAGGGTCACGTTTGCCCTAATTAAGGTAAAGCTATCGTCACTTGATTACGTCGACGTGTGTGTCCCATAGAAATCGCATGTGTATCCCGAGTTAACAGCTTCCCGAGAGGATCGGTCACACCGGGGCTCGTGATCAGCTGTTGTAGTGTCGTAATTCGGGTGTCCACACACAAGTTCCAGCCGCTACTGCTGGGCACGTCTTTTCCCAACTCTGCTCACAACTCGACTGCGAGCTCTCATTAAAAAAAAACAGTGTACACCCCAAGTGCCAATAGCCAAACCCCAAAGTTTCCCGCTACACACCTGTAGCTAATCCAGGTAAACAGAGCCTGATTAAGGGGGCCGCCATGTTGGCGTAGTAATGTTCCACCCCAAAACCCGTCCCAGTGCAAATAAGTGTTTACTTTAGTTCCTACCCCGTGACCGAGTCATGAGGTTCAGAAGTGAGAGTGAAGTCGCTTTCTTCTTCTTCTTCTTCTTCTTCTTCTTCTTCTTCAACCCGAGGTCTTAGAGCTGGTCTTGTATGAACAGACTTGATGGCCCTAGAGGTAGCTGGCCCCCAAGGTGCATCAGAGGTGTTTGTGGCAATGCACACAGTTGTCATGTAAAATTCTGTTTGGGTACATAACAAGAATAAATGTACATTACTGTCAACTTGCAGGGCACTCACTAGTTGCAGTATAGATTTGTTTTTTTGTTTTTTTTAAAACATTTATTTATTAAAGTTTTTTGTTCACATTACAAACATACAAAAAACAACAACCCCAAGGCACAAACACAACATTTTACACAATCCACTATCACTGCTCAATATCACAACACCCTAGCACTATAGCATACTGCCAGGAAACATAAGTAAAATTAAATTTAAAAAAAAGTAGGCTCAATATACATTCCTTATTCTTTCCAGCCATCCATTTCAATAATATTGTTTTCAAGAAAACAACAGAAAATGTTCCAGACCTTCAAAAATTTGTCTAGTTTGTTTTTTATAGTGTAACTTATGTTCTCCAGAGCAAAGTAAAAACACATTCCCTTTAGCCATTGTGCTATGGCACAAGTTGTTTCTGTTTTCCATACACAGGCTATACAGTGTTTAGCCTCCAAAAGACAGATATTTAATAAAGATCTTACACTGCTAGAGGAGACTAATTCTTCTGGATAGATTTGCAAGAAACATATTTTTGGGTTAAGGGGTACTTCTTCACCAACTATTTGGCTGATTGTCTCTAACACTTTCTCCCAAAAGGCTAATATTTTTGGGCATTCCCACATGCAGTGAAATAAAGAGCCTTTGTGGTGCTTACATTTAAAGCAGGTGTATGGAATATTCGAGTTGAAGCGATGTAACTTGGCTGGAGTGATGTAGAGTCTAGTCAACCATTTGTATTGTAGCAGTTTAGAGTTTGTGTTTGAGCTAAACTACACGCTTCTGACCACTCTTCTTCAGTTATAATCTCCTGTAAGTCAGTCCTCCAAGCTTGTAAGATGTTCTGTGAGGATTCTGTGGAATTACTGACAAAAAGGTTATAAAATAAGTAAACCTGACCCCTAGCGTGCAAAAAGTTCTGTGTAAATCTTCTTCTTCTTCTTCTTCTTCTTCTTCTTCTTATTATTATTAGAGTGCATGAAAATGCACTCTACTGTTCTTCGAGTTCTTCTTCTTCTTCTTCCAACACCTAATTGGGCTTAAACTGCTTAACATAGAAACTTCATTCAACTCATTACTTCGGAGGGGATTGCAATGTAACTTTCAACTTTGTAACTTTTATACTTTTAAAACTATGACTTATAAACTATTTTAAAACTTTCCCCATAGACTTCACATTGAGCTGGTTAGAGTGAGCCAGAGTGGGTGATGTCATAAAGAGGCCTTAGCCAATCATCTTAAGCTGGCAACAGACCTACCGATTATTAACCCCGATTTTGATACAATGGAACGTCCGGGCCAGTCATGGGTAGTCACGGGTAATCATGAGTAGTCGCAAGTTTCAGTCGTGGCTAGAATCGTTATGTGTGTTTGGGTGACAGATTTGTAACGATGCAATTCTTCCCATTGTTGACGCAATTACGACTGGGTCTGACTGAATCAAACATGTTTGATATGATCTTAACCGGTCCGTTCTGAGGTCGCTATGATACCAATTATGACATTAAAATGCCGACAACTCAATCGTTAGGTTTGTGCTCATGAACGACCGTCAATCGTCCCAGATTGAGTCTGTAGGTTTGGCTCTCTAATCGTAAAAGACTGAGAAAGCCGGTAGGTCTGTTCCCAGCATAAGGGATATGCAAATGTTCAACTGGTGATCACCAATCAGTGGTCATATGAGTAACCCAGCTGCGACAACTCACTACAATCAACTCTGTATACAGCATAGAAACTTTTCTCCATAGACTTACATTGGGCTGATGCCAGGCAGCTGGCTCATTAATTAGAATGATTAGCCAGGTGTTTCTGGCCACCTGGAACAAGGCTTTCTCAGGCTAGTAGGACTACATTAACTGCCTTAAAACTACAGATCCTGTACAACTTCCAGTTGTCATCAACTTTGACCCCCACCAACTTTTCCTCTGTCCACAACTGTTTCAAAATAAAAGTCCTCACTATAATAACTGATTTTCAATGATTTTACTATTTAAACTACTCTACTATTTAACTGTTCAGACATTACAACTGACAGTGGTCATCAGCTATGACCCCTGTCAACTACTTTCTCTGTCCACAACTATTTAAAAATAAAAGACCTCAGTGGTGGGGTGGCTAATTAGCATGCTAGCTAGCATAGTTAACATGTTAAATTAGCATTTTTGTTTTTTGATGCTATTCAACTCAGCTAAGTCATGTGGTCATCATGTTAGCATTATTAGCATGCTAGCTAGCATAGTTAGCATTCTAACTAGCATTTTTGTTTTTTGATGCCATTCAACTCATCTAAGTCTTGTGGTCATCATGTTACCATTATTAGCATGCTAGTTAGCATAGTTAGCATGCTAATTCGCATTTTGGGTATTTGATGTCATTCAACTCAGTTAAGTCTTGTTGTCATCATGTTAGCTTTATTATCATGTTAACTAGCATAGTTGGCATTCTAATTAACATTTTTGTATTTTGATGTTATTCAACTCAGCTAGGCTAAGTCTTATGCCCATCATGTTAACATTATTACCATTCTTGGTAGGGTGGTTAGCATGCTAACTAGCAACTGCCTAGCAACCACATAGCAACCACTTCCACACTTGCAACTTAACAACCACCATGGCAACTGACTTGATTTACCTAGCAACCACCCTAGCAACCACTTCACCTATCCTAGCAACAGCCTATCAATCATCTTAGGTAACAGCTTAGCAACCACTTCCACAGACTACAATCCTCTCACTTAAGACTACAGATTCAGGGGTGCGTCCCCCAAAAGCATAGTTGCTAACTAAGGTAGCTTGTTAGTTAGTTTGGAATATGTTTCTGTTCCCCAAAGCCATCGGCCAGACTAACGAGCTTCCTTTGTTGACAATACAACTAACTATGGTGATAACGTCGTTAGTCAAAGCATAGTTAGTTCATCACTGGTGTCCCCCAAAAGCATAGTCCAGACTAAGCATAGTATCTTGTTAGTAAAACTTGTTAGTTCAAGCTGACACTCCAAGGTGCAAGTTAAAGCCAAAGAAGCTTAGTTATATGGCCACGTGATGTCTTCTTTGGCTGTTTTGGGGTGAAATACTGCTGACGCGACACCACTTGATGCATTACTCCCACCTACAGCGTGAATTAATTATCACAGTTCGATTGACCTCAGTTTGACTCATACAAATGAGTTTAACTGACGAGAGGATACACGTTGTAAAATGCATGTTGTCAAAACAATTGGTCTTCTTGACTGGCAGAAACTTCAAATTACAACTTTGATGCAATTAAATCATTACATTACGATTCCTAATTTAAAATCAAGCCGTCATTACAGCATTCCTGGCTGGATTCGAACTTGAACTGACAAAACAAGAAGGCTACTGAGCCCAACGCTACGTGACTGCCTTAGCAAGGTATGCCACTGACTAGTTGAGATAACCATCATCAAGAATTGTTCAAATCATACGTATAAATATACGTTTTTAGAATTTATTAATACTAATGGTGTCTAGTTGCTCATTAAATACTACTATTATGGCCAAATAGCCCATGCTTAACTTTCTAAAATAACTGTGAAGCTTGCATTGGCATTATTGGCAAATAGCACGTCCTCCCCAAAGCCCATGCTTTATTTCTGAACATATTCCAACACAAACTCATTGAAATTGCTCCTTTTCTAAAACTCTATGCAAATAGGACAGACAGTGAACATTATCCACAACTGACAACACCGTAGTTTTACATTTGGTAACATTGGCGATATCCCGTGATCCTAATCGCAACGAATGCCTACGAACTCTCCGGACACTTCCGAAAACATCTGCAAAGGACATAGTTTGGACTAACGTCTTCCCTACTAACCAACTTCTTACTATGGAGGTACTTACTTAGTTATCTCGTTTTGGGACACGCAGGAATAAGTTCAGTCGCTAGCTTGAACTAACATAGTAAGATCTTCGTTAAATGCTACGTTCGTTAGTTTTTTGGGAAACGCACTCCAGTTCAACTTCTGGATGTCATCAACAATGCGTCCTCCCAGCCGGTTCCTGTCCGCAACTGTTTCAAATTAAAAGTCCTCATCATACTAATTTGATGGAAAATGATTTTACTATTCAACTGTTCAACTATTCCAAAGGTGAACTGTCATCAACTATGACTCCTGTCAACTATTTCCTCTGGCCACAACTATTTTAAAATAAAAGTCCTTAGTGGCGGGATGGCTAGTTAGCATGGTAGTTAGCTTAGTTAGCATGTGAATTAGCATTTTTGGTTTTTGATGCTATTCAATTCAGCTAAGTGTTGTGATCATCATGCTAGCATTATTAACATTCTAGCTAACATGGTTAGCATGCTAATTAGCATTTTTGGTTTTTGATGTTATTCAAGTCAGCTAAGTCCTGTGATCATCTTGCTAGCATTATTAGCATGCTAGCTAACATGATTAACATGATAATTAGCATTTTTGGTTTTTGATGTTATTCAAGTCAGCTATGTCTCCTGATTATTATGCTACCATACTTAGCATTCTAGCTAACATGGTTAGCATGTTAATAAACATTTTTGTTAATCGATGCTATTCAACTCAGCTAATTTGTGGTAATCATGGTAGCATAATTAACATGCTAGTCAGCCTAGTTAGAATGTTTATTAACATATATGATAATTTATGCTAGTCAACTTAACTCATTGACTGCCAGCCGTTTTCAGAATAGAGAGCTCCATACTGCAAGAGGTTTTGGAGAATTTTGACTGTTTTTTTAAGGGCCACCGAATATTTTGTGTTATGACTACATAAACAATCAAACTACCACAAGAAAGAGCAGACTCTCTTCTTTCACCAGAAAAAGAAAGTTCATTTCTACCCCTTTCCATTGCTTAGAAATCAGCAGGCGAACATAAGCTACTTTCTCAAAAAAAACCCGTTTTTGACCAAAGAAGGGAGAAAAGTAGCGTTTTGTTTGACAACGATAGTGTCTTGGATGCGCACATTTTTCGGTCTATTAGCACATCGGGAAAATGTTTTTGTGGTCTTATCAAATAAAGACAACAGTAACAGGGGGCTTTTGGTAATAAAATAGACATTGTTGTAACAAGGTAAATATATACTATTACAGGCTGTGACAGCGAGATCTCAGTAATCAACATCCAGCTCGCAAATTCTTACCTGACCAGGAACTGTGAGCTAGCTGGGCATTGAAACAAGTCACAACTGCTATTTCCGTTTGCCCAAGGTTGATCTCCACCTCCCACGATCGGAACACTACTTGAACTACTATGGCAGTGACACATACTCTGATCGAGTGTGAACTGCCTAAACTTCTCCGATTTACGTCTGCACTTTGCTAGCGGCATATTTAGCCATGTCATTACCTTTCTCTACTTCTCCCTTGGCTTTACCTATGAATCTATGCTCATCTCGCATCCAAAGTGACACACTGCCACCCTCAGGATCAATTTGGAATAACAATTTTCGACGGAGAATTCTGATATTTACAGACAAGGTTCCCTAGGTCTTTCTGCAGCTTGCCCCATTAAAACGCCATTGGCAGTGAACGGTAGTATTTCAGTTGACGTCTAAAGACGTCATCGGCAGTCAATGAGTTAACCGTCATATGATTCCAACTTCTCAACTAATTAACTGTTCAACCATTCAAACTGTCAGTTATCCAATTATGCCTCCAGTCATCTAAATTTCTTGCAATTATATCTACTGAAATTATTTTATTAACAAAATCCACTAAAAACAGCAAATGCATTTTCAATGCACTCGTAATTTCTCTGAAATTACATTCTCTAGTTATTCTTCTTCTTCAACTATGTAATTCAGCTCTAATGACTCAAAATAGAAACTTCATTCAAACTACTTTTCAAAGATCTTACTTTGAGTTTTCTATTTTGTAACTTTTATACTTTTTAAACTATGGCTTATAAACTTTCATTTCCCCCCCCCCCCCCCATAGACTTAACATTGAGCAGCCTAGCAACAACATAGCAACCGACACGTTTAACCTAGCAACCACCGCATCTACCCTTGCAACAACCTAGCAACCACCTCAAGTACCCTAGTAACCAACATGCTTAACCTAGAAATCATCCACACCTACCTTAGCGACAACTTAGCCAGTCATCTTAGGGATATGCAAATGTTCACTTGGTGATAACCAATCAGTAGTCAGACGACTTGGCCGGCTGCTCCAACTGTCACTTGATTAGCTCCCTAAATCAGCTGCCTTTCGTCTGCTTACAACTCTCCAACAATTTCACTGTTCAACCATGCCAGCTGTCAGTTGTCATCAACCAACCGTTTCCTCTGAAAATAAAAGTCCTCACTATATTAACCGGATATATTGCATGGGCTAAGAATATAAATGCTTGGTGTTTGAACAACATTTCAGGAGTCAAAAGTAGATCTTTGACAATGTTTTGCTCATTGCATTAATGACAACAATGGCTGAAATCTCTCTTGCTTACTGACTCTTCATAATTTTAAAGAGAAGTAACAGGAGTCCTTATCAATTACATAGTTCAACGCAAAGGATGTTAAAGGAGAATACCGGAGTGAATTCAAACATAGCCCTGGTGAAAGAGCTTGCTAAATGCGCTAGTTAGCGAGTGGAACAAAATAATTTGGTACAGCACAGACCGAACAGGAACGCAGAAGCGAACAGGCACTTTACACTGAATCAATGGGACCTGACTGAGGTTACATTGACTCAATGTAAAGTGTTTCGCGTTAAGTCTGTGCTGTTCGAAAATCTTTCATTTCATGTGAAATATATAGCTGTTAGAAGGCTCGTGCAGCAGGGCAATGCTTAAATTTACTCCGGTATATTGCTTTAACATGTGAAATGGGCTAATTTTAGGCATTGATTTGCTACACCTTTGAGTACTCAAAACTTTAACACAAATTCAACAATTCTGGCAAAAACTACCACTCAATGTACAAGGCTATACCACGCTCTTGTCTTTTGATCATGCTTATGCCAGGCTTGGACTCAAATCATGGTCATGAATATTTAGGGTTAGGGTTGTTTTATTTTGTTACACTGCAGCATGTTGTTTTCATGTTGCTTTTGCATGGAATAACCCACCTGTTGCATTACTGTCAAACAATATTTTCCGATGCTAAGTACTGTGATTGTGCCATTCACAGAGACTGAACATATATCTTTCATGCTGGTGGGGAAGACTGGATCAGGCAAGAGTGCAACAGGAAACACCATTTTGGGAAGAGATGTCTTTATTTCAAGGATGTCACCAGTGTCTGTCACAATAAGCTGTCAGCAGGAGAGTGAGAACATCGCCAATACAATTGTCACTGTTATAGACACCCCTGGGGTGTATAACACACAAAAACTTGATCTAAGGGAAAGTATCAACCAGATTATGCAAACCTACAACTCAAACCCTGTGATCTTGATCCTAGTGGTTAAGCTGGATAGACTCACTAATGAGGAAGCGAACTGTGTGGCTTGGATTGAAGACAACTTTGGAGAGAATGTTCTGAAAAGCTGTACTATATTAATCATCACTCATGCTGATCAGTGCACGCATGAATGCAATCATGACAGCCCTAATTTGACTAAACTTAAAGACAAGTGTGGAGACCGATACCTAATGTTTAACAATGTCAGTAAGGATCGTAGTCAGGTTCAAAATCTTTTAGATGAGTCAAAGAAAATTTTGAAAGACCACTGCTACACAACTACATGGTACTGGGAAGCTCAGCAGAGAATAAAGCATAGAAGAAAGAGAAAGAAGATAAGGTGTGTGGTGCTGGGTGTTGCCATTGTCATAGGCATATTGACAACTGTGCCAGGAGGAGTTCTCTTTGGAACAACTGAGCTTGTTGCTCTGCCTTCAGCACTGATTGCAGGAGGCATCATGTTAGCTACTGGGGGAGTTCTGGGACTAGTGCACAAAAAACTAATAGAAAAAAGGAAAAATGCCTCAGGTGCATATACTGCAATGGATTAGCTTAACTAATATAGTCATTTTAAGCTTGTATGCAAATGAAACCGGTTATTCCGTGTGAAATCAACCAATGCATTCCACCTGACCCTTCAAACGTCAGGTGTCTACGTAACCATCAGTAATTGTGCAAAATTGTAACCTTGTATCTACTTTACATATATTGGGCCCTAACAAACAGGGTCAGGGTCATGGAAAATGCTGTTTTTTGTTCTTTTTTTTATTTTACTTTTGAAAGATCCCATGATGAAATGGCTGAAATGATTCTTTGAGGTCTGTGTCGTGCTTTGCTGAAAATGGCTTTAGGCAACATTTATGTGGTAGTCTGAGGATCTGTCAGTAAAATGGCTTCTTTCAGTGCCTCTGGTTAATGAGCCACTGCTTGCTCCTCTCCTCTTTGTATTGGGATGAGCTCACATTAATATTATTGATTTAGTATCACTGGAGTCTGTAGATTATGAGTGCAGAAGAACAAATCTCTAAGAAACAAGGCACACTCACATGGTTACATGATTCCAGAATTTTTACCACATCTAGGGACTGATATAATCACAGTATATTAGGCCTCATCTCAGGGGCGTCACCAGCTTTTTTAATGTGGGGGGACCAACTGGCGGGGGTCTGGGAGTCCTCCCCCAGAAATTATTTAATGAGATGCAATTTCCTGCATTCTGGTGTATTTTTAATAGAAAATTTCACAATTATTTGCCTGCATGTTGAGCCTGCCTCTGACTCACTCTCATTGAGATTGAGATGGATTGACTATTGGTCATTTTCCCTATCAACAATAGCATATTTCTTTTTTTCTTTGATTGTTTTAATTCAACTAGTGGTCTTGAATTTTAAAAACTAAATTTGTCTGAAAAAACATTTTATGACAATACTGAACCTAAAATAGCCTACTAAACAAAAAAGTTTTGGATGCCATGGTTTTATACTTGATATGAAACTCCAGCAATAAACTTGATTTATGTCAATATTTAATATTTAATCTATATTGGTATACACGCCAGAAATAGGCTAGGCCTGATTCACTCACTATGTTTGCTATTTCAAGAAGTGAATCAATAATAGGCTTAATTTATGAAAACTCATTCTTGACAAGGAGCTGTGTTTGAATTAGCCTAAAGTCATTAACATTACATTAAGATAGCTTGACACATAGCTGCACATTTCCTTTAAAATTATTTAGCGAGTTTTTTAATCTAAAGATGTGATAAGCCTATTCAATATTAGGCCTATATCTCATCATTGAATGCATAGCACACTAGAACAAATATCTTTTCACTTTTCAATATAGGAGGTTTTCTGGAATCTGGTGATGTAAGAATCATGATAAAGGTATTCTATAAGACTTTGCAATTTGCAACAATAAAGCCTACTGTGCTGATAATATTTCATTAATTATTATTAATTAATGTTAGGAATATTAATCTATTACTATTTTGGATCTTGAAACAACATTTCTAGCACCTGTCCTGACAAACAGTGAGTTAAATGTTAGTCCTGACGAACAGGGAGCTAAAAACGACTTTCACTATGAAAAGGATTCATCTATTTTGGCATGACAGCATTGAAGACAATGCTGAAATGTTATATATTTTAATATCGGATTACTCGAGAACCGCTAACCACAAAGATGATTGCTAAGCATCATTGTAATCTGTAGGATCTGCTGTTTATTTTGATATTGCCATAGTTAAGTTAAGAACCCGTGATATATCACACAGAGAACAACGTATGACATAGACGCAGAACTGTATTGGTGACCAAACTATAATTTTGACATAAATTCATCGCTAATTAGCTCGTGAATGCGTTCATCACAGAAACTTACTGTAGCACTGTTGGAAAGGCCAGTTTATGTAGATCGCAATGATGCCCTTATAATTTCTGTACAATTAAAACTCGAGTAGCATGGCAGAGAAGAATGGGTGCGCCCGGACAGACGATTGCATGCAGGGAGGTGTGCTGACAATATTTCATTAATTATTAAATAGGCCTATGTTATGAATATCAAATATAATCTATTACTATTTTGGTGTTAAGTGTTAAGTCCTGACGAACAGGGAGCTAAAAACAACTTTCACTATGAAAAGGATTCATCTATTTTAAGATGACAGCATTGCAGACAATGCAGAAATGTTATAGATTTCAACATCGGATGACTCGAGAACCGCTAATCACAAAGACTGTAGGATCTGTAGGATCTGCTGTTTAGTTTGATATGTGTTTTGCCATAGTTAAGTCAAGAACCCGTGAGATATCACACAGAGAACAATGTATGACATAGACGCAGAACTGCATTGGTGAGCACAATTTTGACATAAATTCATTGCTAATTATCTCGTAATGCCTTCATCACAGAATATTATAATTTCGGTACAATTAAAAGTCAGCAAGTGGCATGGCAGAGAAGAATGGATGTGCCAGTCGAGAGTGGAATGGACAGACGATTGCATGCAGGGAGGTGTTGTTGGTAATGTAAAACGCAAGTGGATTTTCAGCACTGTGTTCTCTATTCGAGAAGTGGAATGGATTCGCGATAGATTAGAAACTTTGCTGGATAATTTAGTCATCAAATCTGGGTGGGTCCAAACGTAAAATTTTTAAATCTGAGGGGGTCCCGTCCCACTCACGTTCTATTATGGCGACGCCCTTGCCTCATCTCACTTTGCAGTAGACACAATAGACTTTTTACTTCTTCATTAATAATTTTGAACATAAAGAAGGCATATGTATTAATAATATGCCTGGAAGGGGATTATCTCCCCGTCAAACACATGTAGGCTATGTGTATCTTGTTTGCTTGCTTGGTTGCTACAGAAAGCTTGAATTTCACACTTGATGAATAAAGTACATATTTTAAGTTACATAGGCTATCACTCTGTTAAAATGTTATCACTATTTTTTTGTACAACGTCCATCTCTTAGACATACCAGTACTACGTTCATTTTAGGACATCCTCAGCTGTAAGACTCGGGCGTCAGAGTCGGTTGTCAGACCTTGGTGTCATCCTCAGACAAAAGTTTATCATCCTCAGACAAAATTTAATCATCCTCAGACAAAACTGTGCAATCTTCAGATAAAATGTAGTCAACATCAGAAAATACTTTATCCTCCTCAGACACAATTGTGTCATCATCAGACAAAATTGACGCAGAGTCAGGAAATACTGTGTCATCAGAGAAAATTGAGTCATCATCAGAAAACACGGTGTCCTCCTCAGACAAAATTTGAGTCGGAGTCAGAAATGACTTTACTTTTTACGAGAATGGTTGACTGTAACTCTTGATTCTGAAGACATACATTACGTTGGTAGAGCTAGGTACGGAACGGTGATCATTTTGTTTTACTGTAGTATGCATTAGGCTACCTGTAGTAGGAGTAGATGGTCAGTGACCGAAGTGTAATTCATATAATTCATGTTCATGACTCATATTAAAGGGGCATTGTGTACTTCCCGTCATAAAATCATATACCATACTCCACACTCAAGGGGGTTGTGTTCAGCATAAACCAGAGCCGTAGCCTGTAGAGTTTGAGGCTCTTCACAAAGTATTTTTTTTCAAACCTAACCAAAAATTAAAAGCCTCTTCCACAATTTCAAAAGATTGACAACATGCAACTATAGCGCAAAGCTTGATTTCTGCAAGAGCCCATGAAAATAATCGCCTCCTACATAGATTTAGCAAAAAGCACAGCTGTAACACAGACTAAGGTCAACATATTGACCGGGGTACAACGCATTGGCAACACCGAAACGAAGGCTTTCTCCTTAGTGTGGCAGGGCAGTAATATCACCAATCACTCGCGAGTGAAGGACTCGGCGGGTGCAGAGCTTTGATCATGCTCCTTGTTTTGCGGGCCAAAATTACTGTGAATCTTCTGAATGGTCTGTCACCAGCAAAACAGCTGCTAATCACAATATTCTTGATCATTTAGGCTATTGCCGTTTACGTTACGTTTATGTTATGAGTCAAGTGTTACCTTATATTATGCATTGGACTGAATGAGCTCTCTTCCGTTGCGCGCATCTCTCTCTCTCTTTCCCTCCATCTGCACGCGTGTGTGGATTCCAAAATCTCAAGTTATCCCATTTAGATAAGCAGATAAATTACGAATTCATGCGGAGTTGCAAGTTATTGCTAATTTAGGCTAGGGTGGGAAATTATTATGATTGCTAGAGTTGTACACTGCTGGCCTAATTCTTCGGTCAGAAAGAATGCAGCTCTTCAATAAAGATGGTGGTTTATTCACAATCCAGCCATTGATAACACAATAGTAGACATCTGAAATTGTACATCTGTTTGTATGTGTGTGTGTGTGTGTGTGTGTGTGTGTGTGTGTGTGTGTGTGCTATTAAAGGGGCAGGTAATTTAAAGGAGCAGGTAGTTTGAATGAGCAGGGAATTTAAAGGAGCAGGGAATTTTGTACAGCCGCCCCCAAATTTACCCGCTAAATTTGTAAACAGCATAAAGTCCCTGCTAATGGATTACTGAGGGATACCCGCTACATCCTTGGGCATTTCAGGCAGTTCAATCAGTTTGGCAACTGGACGCTGGTACGCCTTGCCATTGATGTCCACGACAGCAGTCCGTATCCTCCCGTCATCACTTTGAATTGAGCAGGGAATTTAAAGGAGCAGGGAATTTTGTATAGCTAGGCTAAGTAGTACTACCATGAAGAATTCGACAAAATTGATCTTGTCTGAGCCCCCTTTGTCCTAGGTCACTAAACGCACATTAAGTTGGTTCCCATTCTTTATAGTCTAGTTGTGATTTCATGAACCCAGAAATGTTGAGTACCCTAACGTCTCACTGCAGAAATATCATCTATAGACCAAATGGATCAAATTTGGCTTGGTTGCCCAAAGTTGCACATTGAGCAATTTGCATAATTAGCATAGGCGATTAAAGTGATATAATTACAAGTGAATAGGCCAAAATTTTTAAATTATAGATATCACCATGAAACTTCCTCAGTTGATTACTTATGCTAATGTGACGGGTGGGAGTGGGAGATGTATCCATTTTGGAGGTGCACGTCGAGCCACGGAGAGGGTCTACAACAGGCTCTACGTCGTCGTAGAGGGCTTTGCGGTGCGACGTACGTATGACCATAAATCAAGCTTCACTCTCTGAGCGTAACACTCGTTGGTGTTTTTTGCCCCCATGAGGGCCTTCCAGGCAGCGCTACCTTGAAGGCACTCCCCGCCCCAATATTTTCAACCAATCACAGCACAGCTGTTAATCCTGGTTCAGAACGTAAAAGTCCTGCCAAAATTATGCTCCAACCATGCAGTATCACCTGATCCTAATTAAAACTCTTCTTTTCAAGTCAGCCTCAAATTCAGAGATGTTGGTCTGTTGCCACTAGGGATTATGGGTAATTATCTTTTTTAATGTTTTGAATTGTATAATTTAAGTTATCATCTTTTACTGTTCTGTCTTGCTTCATGCAAAGATTGCAAATTTATTAGATTGATGAAAAAATGAGAAAAAAAGACAGAAGTTTAGAAGTTGATTTTTCGTAGAATGGTAAGGATGACCGAGATCATTCTCTAAAATATAAATGATATCTTGCATCTATCATAACTAAAGTGCTCAAATGATTTAGAGAGCAATTGTCACTTGATTGCGCAAAAGTGTCATTATATTTTATTTCTCTTGATGTGACTTCATCCTCACTACTTAAGAGATGCAACTAAAATCCTCATCATGTGGTGGTTGCATGTAATAGTTATGAAATTTTGTCATTTGTGGAAATCAATAATAAAACATTCTTTCAAAATTTCCAATAGTATTTTGCCATTACTCCACATTGTTGCAAAATATGATGTGAAAATGCTATTGTGATTTGACACTTTCAATTGCTACGTGCAAATGTCAAATTTTTGATTGTTTTTCACAATGAGACAAGTTACCTTGCTGGAATTCCATGACACTAGCTAGTGTATTAATTGTGAGGACAATTCAAAGGGTCTTAATTGTACATTTTTGTCCAAAGTAATTGTACAGATATTTTGGATCTATATCATAAGATAAAGATTGAGAATGTGACTTAACTGTACCATGTAGAAACTCTAAGCTTACTATGTTGTGAATAGTCATCTGCATTAGGGTTAGAGGGATTCATCATATAATGCAAATGACATGACAGCTGTGATATGCATAGCCAAGAAAACTGATAAGCTACATATTGTATTAAGATCTGATTGGATAAGCATACTTTTAGGCTATTACACTGGTGCTGAGGCATTCTGGGATATGCACAGTGGCGGAGCTAGACTTTTGTACATGGGGTGGCCAGGGGGTGGCCAAGGATATTTCAGGGGGTCCAATGAATATGACAAAAAAAGTAGTCTTCCCATCTTTGTGCACATGACAGCATATGGTACGCACACACACACACACACACACACACTTGCTCAAAACCCCTCTTATTTTTACCATTGACAGTATTACTCAGAATACTGTCTTATCAATTTATTTCAATTTAAATTTTAAAAGAATTAGTGAAATATTTCCCCTTTTTCCACAGCCTGAAGAAAAACATTAAAACTAACAGTGAATTTATATTTTTCACATTCAATTCTGTATACAACCTTAAAAATAGGTATTTTACTCATGCAACCATATAGATCATATCCCTGAAGTGAATAGCTTAAGCTACAGGAGCTCCATATCAAGCTATTGATCTGATGAATGTTGTAATGCAGGCTATGATCAAGTTAACCATTCATTCGTTAATTGTCTGGTGAAGCATTTGGCTAGCAACCAGTAACATTGCAAGTTCTACAAGTTCAGATTGTGTGCATTCACATATTCTACAGCCTAGAATTATACAAATGCTGTGCAGTTGATCAGAGAAAAGGGTTTTTATGGAAGTAATGTAATATGCGCAATAGTTAAATGTAACTAATTTAAAAGTTGATTTTCTAACAAACTATTTACCACAGCAATTAGTTAATAGTATCATTTGAAACCACTTGAAATGCACTTTATTGTGATGTGCATATTGGGTCATTTCATGTCAATTCACCCAAATTCTGGAAAATTCCCCGCTT
>JAODXP020001962.1:17500-20000 GCA_027497455.2 Sardinella longiceps | reverse complement strand
AGTGTTTCAGAGAACACACACACACACACACACACACACACACACACACACACACACACATGTGTGTTTCTCTGAGCCATTACATTACCAACAGAGCCACTCACACACACACACACACACACACACACACACACACACACACACACACACACACACACACACACACACACAACACTCACACACACACACACACACACACACACACACACACACACACACACACACACACACACACACACACACACACACACATACACACAGAGAGTGTGTTTCTCTGGGCCATTACATTACCAACAGAGCCACTCAGGCAATGAACAGTGATTCAGGTGATTAATGACTCTTACACTTGGCTCATAATAAGGCTGCGTGTGTGTGTGTGTGCGCGCGCGTGTGAGCGAGAGAGAGAGAGAGAGAGAGAGAGAGAGAGAGAGAGAGCGAGAGAGAGAGAGAGAGAGAGAGAGAGAGAAGGGTGTGTGTGTCTGTGTGTTTATGTGAGGAAAGTTTGTGTGTGTGTGTGTGTGTGTGTGTGTGTGTGTGAGCGAGAGAGAGAGAGAGAGAGAGAGAGAGAGAGAGAGAAAGAAGGGTGTGTGTGTCTGTGTGTTTATGTGAGTTAAGTTTGTGTGTGTGTGTGTGTGTGTGTGTGTGTGTGTGTGTGTGTGTGTGTGTGTCTGCGCGTGCCCAGTACTGAAGTGAGTTTTCACTTTCATTTGTTTTGTTATTTTGACCATTTTAACAATAAACTGAAAAGGTTTTGAACTGGTGCCCAGTTGTTAAGGTATAACAAAGGCAATAGCCTGATATCACATAAAATGTGTGTGTGTGTGTGTGTGTGTGTGTGTGTGTGTGTGTGTGTGTGTGTGTGTGTGTGTGAGAGAGAGAGAGAGAGAGAGAGAGAGAGAGAGAGAGAGAGAGAGAGAGACAGAGACAGAGAGAGAGAGAGAATGACGAAGAACAAAAGAAGGGACGAGTGAAAGTGAACTGAACAAATAAGGGAAGAGAAGGACTGAGAGATGGAGGGAGAAAGAGAGGGATGAGAAGAGAGAGAGAAAGAGGGAAGGAGGGAGGGAGGGAGGGAGGGAGGGAGGAATGAAGAGAGACAATGATAGAGGTGTTGACAGAGAGGAAAGAAGTGAATGAGAATGTTGCAGATAGAGAGAGGGGGACAGAGAGAGAGATGGAGGGAGAGAGCAAGGGATACTGGGTATGGAGGAGAAAGAAGAGAGAGGTGGAGAGGGAGGGAGGGAGGAATGGAGAGAGAGAATGATAGAGAGAGAAGAATTGAAAGAGTGAGAATGCTACAGATAGAGAGAGCAGGAAAGAGAGATAGAGATAGAGGGAAGAAAGCAAGGGATACAGGGTATGGAGGAGGAAGAAGAGAGGGAAGGAGGAATGAAGAGAGAGAATGATGAGAGAGGGGTTGACAGAGAGGGAAGAGGTGACAGAGCAAGAATGATAGAGACAGAGAGAGCAAGAGAGGGATAGAGATGGAGAGAAGAGAGCAAAGGATGCTGGGTATAGAGGAGGAAGAAGAGAGGGATGGAGAGGGAGGGAGGAATGAAGAGAGAGAATGAGAGAGAGGGAAGAGGTGACTGTGACGACCGGCTCCGCGGCCGCACATTTAAGACAGGTGGCAGAGCACCGCGCATCGCATTCACACCGCATACACTCCCACACTTCATTTAATCAATATATTTAAGTTCGGTTTTCATTGTCCATAACTTTATCCATATCAAAACACATTCATTGTCACTTAACATTACTTGGTTTAGTTAACAGGCATTCAAACAGTTATCATACATGCTACAGTTTCCAAACATTGAATATACACGCTACCAACTTGCAAACACATAACAGACTAAACAAACAAAACATGCAAGACGACCTCATTTCATTCTACCTTTTATTTTGCGTTTCACACATTAGTTACATCTGTTGTGCACACAGTATGTTTCTTATGTATGTATGTTACGTTATTTAAAAGCATTTTGTTTCTGAGTTATTATTTAAGTTTACCGGGAGACAGGAGACCGGTGGCGTGCGTGACGCTGACTTCCTGGGTGGCTGCGAACTGGCAAAAGGGTTTCAGAATGCAGCGTGTCAAAATAAAAGTCCGACGGACGTTCCCATCTCCCCAATACGTCATAGGGAGGAAGTGGAGTCCGGATAGGAAAAGATTATTATGTTTGACTATTATTGAAATTATTAATTTTGCTTTTGACGTTAGAAATATTATTTACTTTATATTGTCTTTATTTTGAGCTGTCCTAAGTGTATGTTTTTGTCATTGTGTAAATTGTAATTAGTCTTTGTCTCCCCTGTGTGTTGTAATGGCCTGATCAGCCAGTATATATGTTCCCCAGTGTCTCAGTCTGTGAGGTCAGTTCTTTGTGTTAGGTCATGTTTGAGTTTGCTCGTTATCATTTATTTTGAGTTCTGTTCTGTTGACCTCTCCTAGGCCTAGAACTCATTTTGTTGATTTAAAATATTTATTTTGTGTGAT
>JAODXP020001962.1:0-12500 GCA_027497455.2 Sardinella longiceps | reverse complement strand
CTCTACACTGGCTTCCTGTCAAAAGTCGAATTGACTTCAAAATCCTTCTCATGACGTATAAGGCACTTAATGGCTTAGCTCCTGCGTATATTACAGATTTACTTGTTCCATACCATCCAGCAAGACCTCTGAGATCTCAAAATGCTGGCCTCCTTGAAAAAGTGACCATATCTAAAACTACAATTGGAGGAAGAGCTTTTGCCTATCGAGCACCTCTTCTATGGAATTCTATTCCTCCCTACATTCGACGCAGCGGACACTCTCAATACCTTTAAGTCTAGACTTAAAACCTTCCTTTTTGACATTTCCTATAATTAGGAGTGGGCCATGGCATATCACCACTCCTCTTGGGCTTTCCTGGGAGGGCTACCTCTGCTGGTTTTCCAAGGCGGCCACTGACCACCCCCTTCTGGGTTGGTGAGATGCCATGTACCATACCTTAGTTATGCTGCGATAGCCTAGTGCTGCCACCTTCTGCACACTTGCCATCCTGTACAACCCTCTTTCTCTCTCTCTCTCTCTCTCTCATCACTCTAGCTAGATTATATGACACATATCATGAAGTGATATCCTCCTAGATTGGCCTAACCCTCTTGTTTCTGCTTCTTTTGTCTCTCTTGCCTCCTCTGCCCCGACGCACTGGCTGAGTGATGAACCTCCCTGCCACCAACCCTACCCCACTACGGATGCTGCCCCGACGCACTGGCTGAGTGATGAACCTCCCTGCCACCAACCCTACCCCACTACGGATGCTGATCAACCCCCCCCCCCCCCCCCCCGGAGCCACACACCAGGCCCATCCTCCCCTTTTCTCTGAGGCCCTGATGGAACTGGCCTGATGGCCCCCTGATGACCACTACTTAGATGGCGACCAACACCCAATGAACTCTGATCCCACTCCAATTACTGACTAATCCCACACTCCAACTACTGACTCCATCCCTTGGCCCTGACTGTCACACAAACTATGTGTATATCATCTCTGACTACATTCAGTACTCATACTGTTTTGTGTTAACCATGGTCAATCTATGCATCAGACTTTACGGATACTTTATTAGGCCCCAGGCAGGTAGGCTGAGTCCATGAGGCGTGGATCTGCCCAAGGTTTCTTCCTACATAACAGATTATTTACAAAGCGAGGGAGTTTTTCCTTGCCCCTGATTCTCATGGATGCTTCCCGTACTGTCTGTAAAGCGCCGTGAGACAATGTACTGTATTTGTGCGCTATACAAATAAAATTGAATTGAATTGAATTGAATTGAATGGTTCCATGAGTTTAAATAGTTTTCTATAACCCCTTCATCACTTGTTGACACACCCCAGTAAACACACACACACACACACACACACACACACACACACTAAAATACACACACACACACACACACACACACATACACACACACACACACACACACACATACAGTACACACACACTCAAATACACACACACACTCACAAATTACACACACACACATACACACACAAACACTACACACACACACGCACACAAACTACACACACACACACACACACACACACACACACACACACATAATACACACACACACACACACACACACACACACACACACACACACACACACACAAGGTCAGTGGGATGTCCTGCGCTGCGAGAGACAAAGAGGCTTTCACACGCCCAGGGGCGGAGCCACACTGAGAGGTCCAGCGGGGTTGCCGTGGTGACAGACAGTGGCAGTCAGTGATGTGCCAGGGCAATGGGCCTGAAACACACACACACACACACACACACACACACACACACACACACACACACACCACACACACACACACACACACACACACACACACACACACACACACACACACACACACACAGATAGACAGACCCATTCATTACACACAAACACACACTCACACACACACAAAGCTAGACAGACCTACTCATTACACACAGACAAACAGACACACACACACAGCTAGACAGACCTACTCGACACACACACACCCATATAGACGAAGACAGACTCACACACACTCAGACCTACTCATTACACACAGACAGACTCTTACACACTGACACACACACACTCACACACACACACACACACACACACACACACACACACACACACACTATAGATGATAGGAGGTGCTGAGATCAGTATTCTCTTTGCACTGGTCAGTCTTTCAGCACAGCCCTGCTCCTGATAACCACTGGGTCAGGAGTGGGTTTCAGACAATTTTACCCCAATGTGGCTCTGATCCGGCCCCTAATCTGGCCCCAATGTGGCTCTGATCTGGCCTCAATCTGGCCCCAATGTGGCTCTGATCTGGCCTCAATCTGGCCCCAATGTGGCTCTGATCTGGCCCCAATGGGGCTTTGATCTGGCCTCAATCTGGCCCCAATGTGGCTCTGGGGGGTATTCCATCAACGGAGCTATTCGCTAAGCCACGCTAATTTCGGCAAGCGGCGTTAGTTTAAGTGTGAGTTCAGTTCCATTACTCTCGCTAACAGTAATCGCAGCTGAGTTGCTGGGGTAACATATGCTCCCAAACTAACCAGCTCCATGGCAGGTTAACTGCAAGGCTTAATAAAGCGGTGTCTCAGAAAATGCAATCAGTCAGAAACAGGAGTCACCCAAAAAGGTTCCATACACCTGCTTAATAATCTTTCCCACCAAATAAAGGTTGATAGGTTTTGCAAACACTATGATGATGCATGAATTCCCCTTTTACTAAATTACTATTGATATTTCGAAGTATCTATTAGGAATAATTTTAGTTACGAATTAAAAACAAATGCATGCATAATCAGAGACTGTCACATGCTCGGCCCATCACGTGGTGTCTGAAGTTGTAGGCTACGTCTTAATTGAATGATTGATTGATTTCAGTCGCAGGTGCAAGTCTGCTGTGACAGAACAACATGAGACTGGCAATTTGTTCCAACAAGCAATGGTCAAACATTATGATTCAAAATATATTTTCAATCACCTTTTCAAATTTCTGCATTGCCAGTAGGCCTACTACTATAAAAATGTTATATTCAGTTATTTCACACAAAATTCAACAGATGACGTATGCATATCGTATGCAAGTTTCTTTCTTAAAATTCTTTTAGTTCTGCCTTAATTTTACGACAGTTCATCAGATATTCCTAAATCATCTATTTAGGTCTAGTGTTGAGCTCGTGCACGCAGCCTTGTTTAAGTTAACGAGAGGCAGGCGCAGCTAACTTGCGTTGATGGAATGGCTTCAGCCTCATCTCTGAGTTGACGCTACTTCAAACGAGGCTTAATCACATAAGCGCCGATATCATTAGCAACTTTGCAGGAATACCCCCTGATCTAGACTTAGTCTGTCATTTGAACCTGATAGGTCCAGAGCAGTTTTTCCAAGCTTGTCTCCAGTTAACATCTTTAAAGCACCAAATTGCAGGACTTTTGACGTCCCCTATTCCTATTCTCCTATTATATACATAGCCCGCCCATAATACTTCTGTTCATCCATATTCATGGGCTGGAGACGGTCTTCTGGGGAGGGTTTAGTGTGTTAACAAACAACTGACAAATCAGCGAAGCTGATCGGACGAGCTGTCCAATCGTTTCAAACCAGAGCTGAGTGCAGTTCTCCCGCTCTATAATCGCTTCAGGTTAAAGAACCTCCAGACCATGAATACAGATGAACAGAAGTATTATGGGCGGGCTATGTCAGGCTAATTCATTGTACCTATCGCCTAGAACTCATTGGGATTGATAAATGACATGTTCTGGACTAACATGTGCCCCTTCATGATCCCCTCCATCCCTCCTAGCTGTATTGCACTTGCGATATAAGTGGGAATATCATGCTCCCGTTTGTTTTGCTTAGCAGGCAGACTAGGGGGTATTCCTGCAAAGTCGCTAATGATATCGGCGCTTATGTGATTAAGCCTCGTTTGAAGTAGCGTCAACTCAGAGATGAGGCTGAAGCCATTCCATCAACGCAAGTTAGCTGCGTCTGCCTCTCGTTAACTTAAACAAGGCTGCGTGCACGAGCTCAACACTAGACCTAAATAGGTGATTTAGGAATACCTGATGAACTGTCGTAAAATTAAGGCAGAAATAAAAGAATTACAAGAAAGAAACTTCGATATGCATACGTCATCTGTTGGATTTTGTGTGAAATAACTGAATATCACATGTTTTATAGTAGTAGTCCTACTGGCAATGCAGAAAGTGGAAAAGGTGATTGAAATTATATTTTGAATCCTAATGTTTGGCCATTGCTTGTTGGAGCAAATTGCCAGTCTCATTGTTCTGCCACAGCAGACTTGCACCTGCAACTGAAATCAATCAATCATTCAATTAATCAATCAATCATTCAATTAAGACGTAGCCTTACAACTCCAGACACCATGTGATGGGCCGGCATGTGACACGTCTTTGATTATGCATGCATTTGTTTTTAATTCGTAACTAAAATTATTCCTAATAGATACATCAAAATATCAATAGTAGTTTAGTAAAAAGGGGAATTCATGCATGATCACAGTGTTTGCAAAACCTATCAACCTTTATTTGGTGGGAAAGATTATTAAGCAGGTGTATGGAACCTTTTTGGGTGACTTGTGTTTCTGACAGATTGCATTTTCTGAGACACCGCTTATTAAGCCTTGCAGTTAACCTGCCACGGAGCTGGTTAGTTTGGGAGCATATGTTACCCCAGCAACTCAGCTGCGATTACTGTTAGCGAGAGTAATGGAACTGAACTCACACTGAAACTAGCGCTGCTTGCCGAAATTAGCGCGGCTTAGCGAATAGCTCCGTTGATGGAATACCCCCCAGGTCACGTGACTTAGCTGGAGCTTACTATTTCAATTGCAACATGATTTGTACCTTCTCAGTCCATTCAACTGTCCCCAAGAGAAAGGAAAAACTCCCTTGTATGTGCAGTAATTTAGTCATGTCTTTTAGGAAGAGACCTTGGGTAGAACCACGTCTCATGGGCTCAACCCAACTGCCAGAGATCAGGTGAAGTACCTGTACAGTCAGTAGCCTAGTAGGCCTAGTAGATCACAAATTGCCCATGGTTACAGGGTTGCCAACTTTTCAAAATTGCTTGGAGTGAGACATGGTCCGACGGGGACCCAACACCATCGCTCAAAAAATAAATAAATAAATAAATAAATAAAATATAAAATTCAGCATCATGACCTTCAAAGTACCCAAGAAATTTTTAAAAAGTACTTGCCATTTCCTGCAATCTGGTGCATTTTAAATCGGAATGTATTGCATTTGAGTGAAAAAAAATGATACCCGAAAAAATGTCAAATTTAGAGTGACATTTTTTTCTTCAGAGTGAGACCGTGAGATTGACATTGATAGAGTGACTGTCACTCAAGATGCGTGAGAGTTGGCAACCCTGTGGTTATGCAACATAGTAGTATGAATACAGTATTTAGTTTGACATTATTATATAGTAGTCGAAGCATAGTCAATTGTAGTTGAGCAACACAGAGCTGTCACCCAAATGTAAGAGTCAGAGGGTAGAGTCAGTAGTGGGGGCGGCAAATTAGATAGAGTTCAATATGGAGGCCATCAGGGAAGGTGCATCCTGGGGCCTCCAGAATAAGGAGGGCCAGTCCTGATAGTCCCCGATCTCTCGCCTTTGCCTCTTCTTCCTAGCCAGGCGAACATTGCCTGCTGGCTCCGCTCATTACATTTCGTTCCATCAGTCAGTCAGGGATAGCTACAATTGAGTTTCATTTTCACCGGCACATATTCGTACAAATTCAGCGATCAAACAGTGAGAAACTGAAGCCATGATATTGTGCCCGGACATCACTAACCTCGAGTTAAGATAACAAAACATTGTTTATATGCGTTTTAAACGAACTGTTGCAAAATGTCTCAAAACATTGCATAGCACATAGCGCCCTCTAGAGAGTAAACAATTGCCAATGGAGATGTTTCAGACACTTTGCACGAAGTGAAACGATGTGAAAGCGGATGATCATATCAGGCTATCTTCTTCCAGCTGATGCAGTTCTGACAACTTCACTTCCCCAGTGGTAACACAGCTGCTGATCTCATCAGAGTAGCTAGCCTAGCGTAGCACATGTAAGCATGCTGATGACAATGCTGTGTGTCTGTGTAGCTAGCGTAGCGTAACATATGTTAGCGTGCTGATAGATACACATTATTTCAGTGTGTGTTGCTGTGTATGTTACCCTTACTGATGCAATGTTGGTGTAATGCTTTAGCTGAGAAGCAAATTCTGGCTAATGTTCTTACACACCCTTGAAGAGAGTGCGGTCTGGCAGTGTGTCCAACTGAAGGTTTCCAAAATCAACCGCTGTGTTCCAGCTCACATAAATCCATAATGCGATTCATAAACAAAATAATTATATCCACATTGAAACAGTCAACTGTTATACTGTATGTCTCTGATTATCTTGGAATTTTATTTTACATTTTTAAGAAAGTATAATCGTTTGAGAGGTATTTAGTGGCTCTAGCGATTTTTATCATGATCAGGATTTAGTAAACATATTTTATATTTGGAGACGAGATCACTGAAACAGGTCCAAAAAAGCGACATACAATATAGGCTAGAAACACACACACACACACACACACACACACACACACACACACACACACACACACACACACACACACACATGTATGTAAATGCACATGCAGTATAAAAGCATACACTGGACACACATCCAGATGTTACACAAACACCCAAAGGAATAGAGAGTGGGATGAGGGGACAAAGAGAGAGAGAGAGAGAGAGAGAGAGAGAGAGAGAGAGAGAGAGAGAGAGAGAGAGAGAGAGAGAGAGAGAGCCTCCATCTCTCCTTCTATCCTGCAGTACTTAATGATATTGTCCACATCTTCTCATGTGTCAATCAAACTGTTTAACACCTTAAACCCCTTATTATTACCTCAGCAGGTAATTAATCCCATTAAGGTGCAATTATAATTGTTATTACAGATTAACTCTTAATTGCTTCTTGCAGTAATTACCTTCTCTGGTTGAGCTGCAGGGCCATCACAACAGAATAAGCAAAGCAGGCAATTGCTTGGGGCCAAAGGCTGAAAGGGGCCCCTAAGATTGACGGTTTAATCATATTAGTAATTTAGTTAGGGAGGTTTGTCAGTACAATATCACATTGGGAAATGAACTATAAGTTCAACACAAATAATTATATTAATAAAAGATGCTTAGATATTATAATAATGTAAACTCGGCTCGCCGATACTGCTAATAACAATATGGTTCATTTAGGTGTCTATGGGAGGAAAAGGGCCCCCGTGTCCTGTTTGCTTGGGGCCCCCTAAGTACATTGAAAATGACCTATTTTTATTACCAACTGTCTGGGTTGTTTGTTGGCTGCAGAAGCCTGTGATTGGCAGTTTTCTGAAGAGACATGTTGGTCTTTAAATCAGACCAATGGCGCCACCTAGAGCCTCTGCTCAATCATTACATTTCTCTTTCGCACATCTTCTCCATACCTCTCCATTGGCTTAGGATACTTTTGTCTGGACAATCAGTGAAGAGAGGGCTCTTGGGCAGGAAAGATGTGACAATTGAGGCTTTTTAGTAAGGTGAAACACCTTGGTGAGCCTTATAGAGGTAATGAGATATGACCTTTGCAAAAAAAAATGTAAGTCTAGCCAGAATAAATATTTTCATTTTCCTCAAATAAAGGAGCAAAATAGACATTTGACCGAAATCTGGCAAAATAGAGCAAAGGCATTTTAAGATTTAACAGGTAAAGCCTGTGTAAAAATGTTATATGTTTTACAGCTTTAAAAATGTTAACACCTTTATATTGCATAGGACAATTGAAGGTTTAACATACACTTGACCTGATTGCTCATTTTGAGACTAAAAAGAGGTGGCTCATCATCATCATCACACACACACACACACAAACACACACACACACACACACACACACACACACACACACACACACACACACACACACACACACACACACACACACATAAATGTAGGAGCAGAGGTGGAAAGTAACTAATTACATTTACTCAAATTACTGTAATTAAGTAGCTTTTTTGAGTAATTCGTAATTTTTTAAGTATTTTTTTAAATAGGTAACTTTACTTTTACTTGAGTATATTTTGAGGCAAGTATTGTACTTTGTACTTCACTACTTTTTTGAAACCTCCCTGATTACTGAGTAAAAAAATCAATGTGAGGAAAAACATTTGGCTTGAACCGAAAGTTAATACAGACTATTTACTGTAGCTTAAAGCTGACCCTGCTTCTTGTAAATGTTGACAATAGCCAAGAAACCTGTGGAAGTGATTAATTCAAAAGCAAAGGAAATCATTTTCTAACATCGACCAGTAGCAAACCGAGGCTTTTCAGGGAGGCGGGTCGACCATGTGTTTTGAGAAACTTTGTTATACGGGCTCTTGGTCAGACTAAAGTCTCGTAGAGCTTTGAAAGTCGATGGCAATCAGGCTAGGTTAGGGTAGCCCGAATACCATCAATATGTAAAATCTCAAAACTAGTCGACTACCTTATTCTAGCACTCTCAATATGCCAAAATTAACAAATCACGCCATAAGATGTGAACTGGCTGGGCTGATTACTGTCACTGTTATCTGGATCGGTTGCCAGGTCAGAATGAGATTAAAGTTTGATACCTAACCTACAACTCCTACGATTGAATACATTTCTCATCTAAAAAAACGGAAAACCTTATGAATTGTGATTGGCATGTAGGCCAATGTAAGTGCTCTCTCAGTCATACCATCTATGTTGTATTACCTGTAAATAACACTGTACGTACACATTTGTTTTTTAGAGATGTGAGAAGGGGGGCTTTACACAGCTACAGTACTACCCTTTGGTTACTGTAATATCATTGTCCAAACATTCATTCATTCATTCATTCATAACGAGTTTGATTGTGGTTACTGAATTCTTGGGGTTGCTAAAGCAACCAAGCAACACCCTAGCATTGCTTTTGATTATGATTTTTTTTAATATATATCAAATAATTGAAAGTAACTAAGTAACTTGTACTTTAAGTACATTTTAAATGAAGTAATTTTTACTTTTACTTGAGTAGATTTTTTGTTGGTTACTTTTACTTTTACTTGAGTAGAATTTAAGCAAAGTAAAGATACTTTTACTTAGTTACAATTTTTCTGTACTTTTTCCACCTCTGTGTAGGAGGAAGTTCTAAAAGCTGGTTCAACCTGTTTGCCAAAGTGAAGACCTGAGAAATGTCCAACTGAGACGCAGTGGGAAAACTATAGTGTCTCTGAAAAGTAAGTTTGCACTTTGTATTAAACCTTATCTGTATAAGATTTATATCTATATCAATCTTACTTGTATGTTTCTGATGGTGGTCAAACTTTGTGTTGTTAGTGCCATGTCATTTTAATGAACTCAAGCAATTGAGAAGGCTTACTTAGGCTTCAAGCAAGAGACTGGTCCCATGTCACTGGGCCTATGTTTTCCTAATGTGTATTCTAGTACTACTACTACTATTACTACTACTACTACTACTAATAATAATAATAATAATAATAAAAAAAATAAAAATAAAAATAATAAATTATTAAAATAAACTATTATAGAAAATCAAATAATTAGAATGAAAGATAACCAGTAATGTTAATACAAGGTAAAGACGGCGAAGAATAGGAAAAACAGGACAAATTATGTATTATATTTTAAGATTAGATGTGAGCAGATTGTGAGCAGATTGTGTGAGCATATTTTGAGGTGTTTTATACATACTTATGACAATGGAAGATGGATCAAAAGTCTTTCTGTTAAAGTTGTTAAATGATGCAGCCAAATGATCCAACATCTCTCTTCCCATTTACTGGAAGACCTCTTCCTCCAACATGAGACAACATGGACAATCCACTGGTGGATATCGAAGGTATGTGTGTGTGTGTGTGTGTGTGTGTGTGTGTGTGTGTGTGTGCTCCAGGGTGACTGGCCCTAAAATGGAAAATGAAAGTAGCTTTGGATAAGCGTCTGCTAAATGAAAATATGTGTGTGTGTGTGTGTGTGTGTGTGTGTGTGTGTTATTTTATTGAGTATGGCTTGTAAATGAAATTAAATACACTTACTGGTGTTTTGTACAGTCACATATTTATAGCCTTATGTTGTCAATAAAAAGCCCAACCCAGAAGGGGCTAGACTCTCCTGTGGCCAGCTGTGTGTCCATGAAGAGTGACATGGGCATGAATTGAATGGGGCATGAATTATACAAAGGGAAACAGTCATCCTGACCACAGGTATCAGGAAGAAAGGCGTTTGATCCTCATGTGTACATTTGCAGCAGTTTATGAAGATATAATTTGCCTGATATGTTTTTTTAACATACAGTATAAAAGAGCTAAATTAACTGTTTGGTGTGTTTATTTTGCTGAGGGCCAGTGGACAAGAGACCAGACTCTCCTGCACCCAGTTGTGTGTCCATGAAGAGTGAGAAGTCAAAGGATCAGGACGTCAAATTTAAAGAGGAAGACACTCATCCTGATACCAGGTAGAGAGAGAGAGAGAGAGAGAGAGAGAGAGAGAGAGAGAGTTGAGCTTTGTTTGTTCTTTGTAATAGTCCTCTGAAATATATGTTTGCTGAAGGCCAGACTAGAGACCAGACTCTCCTTCACACACACACACACACACACACACACACACACACACACACACACACACACACACACACACACACACACTGCAGCAGTTTATGAAGATATAATTTGCCTGATATGTTTTTTTAACATACAGTATAAAAGAGCTAAATTAACTGTTTGGTGTGTTTATTTTGCTGAAGGCCAGTGGACAAGAGACCAGACTCTCCTGCACCCAGTTGTGTGTCCATGAAGAGTGAGAAGTCAAAGGATCAGGACGTCAAATTTAAAGAGGAAGACACTCATCCTGATACCAGGTAGAGAGAGAGAGAGAGAGAGAGAGAGAGAGAGAGAGAGAGAGAGAGTTGAGCTTTGTTTGTTCTTTGTAATAGTCCTCTGAAAATATGTTTGCTGAAGGCCAGACTAGAGACCAGACTCTCCTTCACACACACACACACACACACACACACACACCACACACACACACACACACACACACACACACACACACAACACACAACACTAAATAAACTGAATGAATTGTATGATGTGTTTATTTTCCTGAAGGCCCATGGATGAGAGACCAAACTTTCCCTGCACCCAGCTGTGTGTCCATGAAGAGTGACCAGTCAAAGGATCATATCATCAAGTTCAAAGAGGAAGACATTCATCCTGATACCAGGTAAAGAGAGTTGAGCTTATTTAACATAAGATGACATAAGATAAGGTAGTACTTTATTCATCCTGTGGGAACTTAAGAAATACTCTTGTAATATGTAGGCCCTGTTCCTAAATCTGTGGACATAATGAAAGATACATTATTTTAGCTTTCAGTCTATCAACAAAAGTATCTACAACAACACACACCTGTAGGCAAAAAACAGAATACAGATATGCATGTAGTTGTGAATATAGAACATTCTGAATATAAACATAAAAAGGCTAGTAAGGCTTTAAAAAAACATATTGTGATAAATGTACAGTATATAGTTAATCATGACCAGACTCTCCTGCACCCAGTTGTGTGTCCATGAAGAGTGAGAAGTCAAAGGATCAGGACGTCAAATTCAAAGAGGAAGACACTCATCCTGATACCAGGTAGAGAGAGAGAGAGAGAGAGAGAGAGAGAGAGAGAGAGAGAGAGAGAGAGAGAGAGAGAGAGAGAGAGAGAGAGCTTTGTTTGTTCTTTGTAATAGTCCTCTGAAATATATGTTTGCTGAAGGCCAGAGCAGCTCTAGACCAGACTCTCTTTCACACACACACACACACACACACACACACACACACACACACACACACACACACACACACAACACACACACACACACACTAAATAAACTGAATGAATTGTATGATGTGTTTATTTTCCTGAAGGCCCATGGATGAGAGACCAAACTTTCCCGCACCCAGCTGTGTGTCCATGAAGAGTGACCAGTCAAAGGATCATATCATCAAGTTCAAAGAGGAAGACATTCATCCTGATACCAGGTAAAGAGAGTTGAGCTTATTTAACATAAGATGACATAAGATAAGGTAGTACTTTATTCATCCTGTGGGAACTTAAGAAATACTCTTGTAATATGTAGGTCCTGTTCCTAAATCTGTGGACATAATGAAAGATACATTATTTTAGCTTTCAGTCTATCAACAAAGTATCTACAACAAAACACACCTGTAGGCTAAAAAAAGAATCACAGATATGCATGTAGTTGTGAATATAGAACATTCTGAATATAAACATAAAAAGGCTAGTAAGGCTTTAAAAAAACATATTGTGATAAATGTATATAATTAATCATGACCAGACTCCCCTGCACCCAGTTGTGTGTCCATGAAGAGTGAGAAGTCAAAGGATCAGGACGTCAAATTCAAAGAGAAGACACTCATCCTGAT